>JABASP010000220.1:0-67073 GCA_019776565.1 Sminthurinus signatus
ATGTAATCCTGTGGATTTATGTATATTGTACATAGACATTAGACGCAGAATGTAGAGGGAAGAAAGAGAGATGAAAGAAAGCCATGGCTGGATGAGTCGTTGATAATTTGACAGTCGACTGACAAGTAGAAATTGTCATTACTATTATAATGACTATAACACTCTAGAATCTAGATTCTAGAATCTATCTCCATCTCCCTTCTTCCACTCCTACAAGTATTCTCACCCTAATTGGACATTGGGAAATGACATGAGATGCTACTCACCATTTCCGCATTTCACTCGCTCTTCATTATATTTTATTTGGGGAAAATCAGTATTGTCAATCCATGTTTAAACTTATTCATGATTCATGATCAAGCTCATTTATTGTATAGTCGTCAGTCAGTCGTAGAAATGTGACACTCTATTCTGTCAGTTTCCAAAATTCTGGATAAACTTTTATTTATTTTTGAAATCGCAAAAAATCATACCATTTCTAAAACTCAAAGTGGAGTAAAGATTTAACTTTTGTGACTCATCACACTTCTCTTTTCTGCATGTTCAAAACTTATACAAAATGTATAAAGCATAAAGTACAATACGTAATACATTCTATTATTCACCCTAATACTAGTGGTAGATACTAGAGACAAGAGACAGGAAAAGTTTGTAGGATTCGTGTTAGCTCAGTTGAGTTGAGAGAGCTGTATAATGTATACTGAATGTTCTCCAGCGTACACATGAATATATACATAATATATTGTAGGAGAGGGAGAGACAGCTCGTCTCAAAAAAATGGATTGTCAAGATCAAATGCAGTTTTCTTGTACATTGAATAGGTAAGCAGAAACGGTTGCTGGTTGCTGGAAGAGGGACACTGAAATATATAGTATAGTTACTATTTACTATTTACTCTTTAGTTGGGGAAAGAATGAGTGAACGAGAATAATGAAAACCCCCCAGAGTTCACAGCCTATTATTATTACCATGCAACATGTACTTTGAATCATTCTCGCCTCTCTCTCGCTGTGTTTAGATTCTAGTGTCTAGTGGTTGTCGTAATTATAATGACAATACTTTCTCTGCATATTTATTCAATGTTCCATGTCATTCACAATTCTTTTCAAAAGGACACCCATGAATATTTATATGAGGGTTAGGTTTATTATGTAATTTATTCAGAATTCAGAATTCATATAGACTTGCCATAGAATTCTTGTCATTATCTTCATAATGTTTCTACAACCTCACAACAAGGCTAATACTTCAATGCACTGCTTCGTGTTTAACATGATACTTTATTATGATTACGATTATCACGTTAAATGATTTTTCCTCACATAATATCCATAGTATAGTACACGTTACACATGTTCCAGCTGTTTTTTTCCAGCAGCGTGCAAAGTATGTGGAATGTACAACGAACAACGAACACTGGACGGGAATTTGTACAAGATAATTTGAACTTTGGTCTAATTTACACCATTTGGTCAAAAAAGGAGTGTAAATAAGAAACCTGAGAGTTTTTTTTCATTCCTTTCAGAGAAGTCTAGATCCTAGATACGATATTCGTGTTCAATGCTCAATGTTCATGTTCTGCAATCTGTGTGGACAGAAAGAGAAGGAACGAGGACATTGACATTTTGACTTGGGCTTTGGATATACTGATCCTGATCCTGATTCTGAAATTGCGATGGATATTGTGTGTAATTTCCCGTGTATTTGCCGTAAATTGTATATCGTATTACGACTTTCGTCTTTAGTTTCCTCATTCTCCATTCTCCATTCTATATGGTGTATGGTGTACGGTGGAAGACGAGAAGAAGATGGAACATGAAAACGGAAGTCAAAGTTTTCTCTTCATACATCCATCTCAATATCCAGTTCCAGTTCCAGCTCTAGCTCCAGCTATACAGAAAGAAAATCCAAATCCCGCTTCCTAGTTCCAATTCCAATACTCGGTGGATTTCATTAGACTTAGAATCTAGACTCTGGACTCGGAGAAAAAGAGGGAATATGAGAGATTTTAGATGCTGACTGCAAGTTGCATGTTGTATACTGTGTACTAAGATCAAACAGGAAAAACACTAGTAGATCTAGTATCGTGCGTTACATTATACGTATATGCGTTAGTGCTTAGACAGCACGAGACAAGACGGGATGAAATCAGATGAGATGAGACTTTGCAACTCAACTTCAATCAAACCGTTTTAATCAAGAGTCGGATGTAATGTAACGTAATGTAATGCAAATACATATATATGGGGATGAGCTTGCGGAGCTCGTACATATTCATTTCATTTCGTTTCATTTCCCTTTGTACTCCTCACCATTTCCATTTCATGCAACACAAAGTACAGGCAAAGGGAAAAGGCAAAGCTCATCACTTGATTCCACCGTCTTCTGTCTCGTGTCTAAGCAACTTTTACCTTGTACCTTGTATACTGTACACTGTACACTGTACACTGTACACCGTACACAGAAACGAGAAACGCAAATGAAAAGGTATTTCCTATTTCCACAAAAAAGGAAAGAGTAGGAAAAAACTGAGGGAAAAAACATTAAACTTTGCTGGCTTTCATATATCTACAATCTACAATATACAAGATACTCTCCCTTTACGAGTGACGAGGAAAAATAAAAAAAGTGCACATGAACAACGTTAATTTGGAAACCAAATCGAAATCAAAATCAAAATCACTGGATTAACTACAGAATTACAGAAATGGGTACAGAGGCCTACAAATGAAACGCTACAATATTTTCTGTTAAATTTTCAAAGAAAATAATTTTATTTGCCAATCTTTTGGTTCAAATTGGAAAAAATTACACACAAATAATATAATGTGATGTAATAATCAAATAAATGAATTACAAATACGTTGTTCAAAATCTTTGTACATGTAGTCTAATTTTTATCCATGTTCATTGAGATTTTCAATCCAAAATCGATAATCTAGATTGACTTGGACTGGAAACATGAAAAAATATGAACAGGTATGACAAGTACATGAAATAAAATGAACGTTTTAAATTAAAATGGTCCATCAGGAGCTCATTATTTTAATCGATGTAGAATGTAGATTTCTGATAAACTGATAATCAATGACTTAAACTCCATGAAGAAACGTTTGTACCATTTCCTGTGTATTTTGTACACGTGCAACTTTTTAAATGTACATATTAATCGTGTGTGTGAGAAGCTAGAGGAAAACATGTTACTTTTCCGATCGTATCTCATTTCTAGTATCGAGTATCTTTCTTGTTTGTAGTTTGTAGATATTCCAAGAATTGAAATCATGAAATGAGAGATGATAAATATTTAATTGCATTAGGAGAAAACTTGAGATTATCCATCATCTCCAATCTCCAATCTACAATCTAAATTCTAAATACGTGTATCTATGCGTAAAATATGTTAAAACATGCACTGCGTATATTTTACATGTACATTGAGTATTTTAACTTGAGGTTACAGCTGAAAATTCCAAGCCGTCTCTTTTTTCCATCTTGTTTTTCTTGTCTCTGCTTTCCTTTGCTCACTCCTTTGCCTGTATTCAAATGACATTGGTTTGGTTTGGTTTGGTTTGGTTTTTCTTGTCTTGTTTTGCTCCTCGTTGGGCTTCAACTTGAGACTTGAGGCTTGAGACTTGAGCTTGACACTTGAGCCAACAAACATCAAACTGGTGACACTACAAATGACACCTCATTTATATTCACCATACCACAGCAGGAGAAAAAGCAAGAGCAAGAGCAACAGAACTACAATATACATAGCAGACGCAGAAAGAGAAACAGAGAAACAGAGGCAGAGTAGAAGATGGAGATGACGACTTGCCCAGCATTGAATGACAACACAACAACAAGGAACAACAACAGCAACAGCAGCAGCGAAACTTCAATTTCAATGAGAACGACAAGAAGAGACAAGGATGGCAAATGGAGATGGTGTCTCTTTACAAAAATCCAGGGGATATGCAATATGCAATTTGTATGTTTTGTACGTACACATAATCGTAGATATCTCTCATCCACCCGTAACTTTTAACTGTGCCGTTTCCCCTGTTTTTTCCACTGTGATAACAAGAACGAGAAGATGGAGAAGATAGACAGTGAAATTCTAGCGAGTAATTAATTTGTCTAAGCAAAAACAACTCCGACTCACTTACAAATCTGTTGCATCTCATCTCTCTCTGCATGGGAATCGTAAACTGTAAACTGTAAATTGTCACCACTGGCATTGCAGATTGCAGATTGCAGATTGGGTTTCGTCAACAAACAAAGTCAAAGTCAAAGCCAATGCATAAGATGTGTATCGTAATACAGAAGCTTGTCGTTGTCATTGTCATTCATCGGGAGCGGAATCGGGTGAAACTGATAGCCCACAGCCCACAGATCTCAAATTCAGCCGAGTACCAGACTTTGAGAAATCAGCTAGGAAATTTATTTGAAACAGAATCCTTTTTTCATGTGAAATGTGAAGGTTCCAGGTCGCAGGGAAAATGTAAATTTCTGCCGTGTTTATTTTCTCAAGTTATTTTCTCAAGTACATGTAGTAGAGATGATCTATTGAAGATTATACTTAAAAATTTAAAATGCACCTACAATTTCTACCTTTCCTTTGAAAGTGTAGTCAAAATAATTGTGGTCAACTGCGGTTTCACGCTGTAATTTATGAGATACTTCTTTTCACCTTTGCTTTGTGCTTCAAGCTTTGTACTTTGTACTTTGTGAGTGGAGTGTCGAAGTGTCGGAGCCTCAAAAAGTCATAGAGAAGCATTTGCTGAAACATTCATGATGCACTGCATCATAATAATTATATACATGTGCTTCATCCTTTACACTTCACATCAGTATTCTGGACCCAGTTGACAACTGTTTTGAGTTTTGACTCGCGAGTCTCGAGTCTCGAGTTTCGACTTGCTACTTTATGCTCATTTATTTGCATTACCCAACAACTCTTTGAAAGAGAGAGAAAGAGAGATGAGATGAGTGTACAGTGTGCAAGAGTTCAAAATTTTAGGAGGCAGGAGACTCTAGACTCTAGACTCTAGAATCTAGAATGTAGACTCTAGACCTGAGTTTGATTTGAGATGAAAAACAGAACAAAACTACGTACTGCAGACTTCAGACTAGAGAGAAAAAGAAAAACAGAGAAAAAATGCAAGGCACGCATACAGTCACAAAGCCACAACACACACCGTGTGTTTTGAATTCTTAACACAAAGCAAAACACGGGGAAGCGAGGAAAAAAGAAAAGGAGAAAAGAGCAAAGTTGAAACTATGTGTTGTGTGTTGTGTGTAGTAGATGTGTTTGTTTGCTTGTTTATACGAGTTACGAGTAGGGTGAAGATGAGCCAAAATTCAATCCAATCGTTCCTAGTGACAGATATACTGAAAGGTGCAAAGAAAACAGGGAACAGCCAACCATATTATGTTTTCCACCTATCTTTCTATACTAACTACACACACATTACACATGTACAATGTACAGTGTGTATTTTGAATCTTGTGGATGGAATTGCACTCACAACTCACAACTCACTAGTCAATACACAGCAGTTGTATCTTCTATCTGTGCATATCTGTATGCGGAATGCAGAAGACTGTATTATGGAAATGAAAATTAAGTTGTCTACCATTTATCATTTGCTAAATGGCCAACTCTAACCTTTTGCAACGTTTTCCTGTGCTTTGCTTTGATTTGATGCGCTTTTCCTTTACTTTTTACATGAGTTAGTTTTTGGAGGGGTCTCTTCTGTTTTCTGTTTTCTGTTTCCCTATGAAGAAAAAATCCAGACTGTCAAGATTTGTAATTTATTACTGGATTAAGAAATGAAATGTTTATAAGTGCTTGTAACCAGGTTCCAATTTTCAGTACAATCTTGAGTCTTGAGTTCTGTTTACTCATACATAATATCATGTATAATATATATTTTGTATAGCTTTTTCCTTTATAGTAGTAGATTTTTCTATAATTTGCAATTTCCATATCTGTACGATATAAAGATATTCCATATTCAACTTTTTAGCTCTTTGAAAAACAACAGTTTCCAAATTTTGACAATCATAAATAATAAACTAGAGAAAAAAAGAATCCAACCCCAAATTCAAAACCAAACTCAAGACTGGAAACGCAAAACTCCAAACCAATTCAATATTCAATCAAATGCTTTGTATTCAAAACTCGAAACTCTAAACTCTAAACTCCAACCTCAAAACTCGTGACTTTTGTAATTGACATATTTTCGTACTAAAGTCAAGAATTTACAAATCTTATGGGATTTCAAATTGCGAAACGCAGTCGTACATACTTAATTTTTGTGCATGGAAAATATGAAATGAAAAATAAAACATCTTAAAGTTTCAGCCTTTTAACGTCTCAAGTCTCAAGTTTTGTATAATTCCCAAGCAATTTGATTTGGATTACAAGTTTAAAAGATTAGGCGGATAATTCATTATTTATTTTGGTTGTTAATATGTAATAAGTCATAACCATTGTATAAATTTCTGAGAGGAGGGGAGAAACTAATTTTGACAGGAGAAAAATCCTCTTGTTTTAAACTCGGTGTTGAGTTGAGGTCTTGATCTTGCTTTCCACAATACTTGGACTTGAACTATGTAAAACTTGTGAGAAAGAGAAATGAGTCAGACTGAATCTAAGTAGAATCTAGAATCTAGACATATAAAATATGTGCAGATGAGAGAGAAAAACCAAAAAAAATAATATGAAGAAATCTCAGAGTGGATCCATAACTACAAGCAGTTGGAAGTAGTGAATGTTAGCTGTAGGTTGTTGGCTGTTGGTGTTGAGCTTTGTGTGAGGTCCATTCAACTAGTCTTCAAGATGCGAATCATTTGCTTGATGATGATGATTGATGTCAAGAGTTTAGAGTTTAGAGTTTAGCTTAGTTGAAGATGAAGGAACCTCGTTCATGATATAATATTTAATATTTACGTACGCACATGTGGTTTATAGTGGTATAAAATCGGAATATTGGAGAAAAACATATTTTTCTATTTCTACATGAGCTATGATATTTTTGTATGTGTGTCTGTGTCTGTGGCTGTATTTGGGTCTGTATAACAACCAAATATTGTAGTAGATCACATTAATTTTTCTTGGAGGACAGTATGAAAAAAATACCTATCTGTATTCTGTGTTATAGACGTTAGAGTGTGTAGTATGTGTAGATGAAAATAAAAATTATGAACTCAAGCTTTATATCTGTCTACAAACATGCACATAAAATCAGAAAAGTTGCTCAAGTTTCACGTCTTGGTCCAAATACACAAATGTAGAAAGATTTATTTCTTTTTCTCTTGTAACTTTTTGCACAAAGCACATGTACAGTGTACACTGTATACTGTACAGTCCAGGAAAAGTTCATCCGAACACCAAGTTGTTTTTTAGGTAGAGTTTTACTAGGGATAAAAAAGTACACAGTAAAAGTAGAAGAGACATTCGACTTTCGACATTCGACATATGGCACGTAATATCTCCTGTACTTAGTACTTTTACTTGTTAGTTGTACTGGTAGTGATATTGATATGTCCTTAGCACAAAAACACATATGCGATCTACTTACTTTATGTTTATGTGTTTGATGCATAATAATTTCTTGCTCTCAATTCGCAGCTCTTTCTGTTCAGTTACTTTCTGCTTACATTTTCCTATCTTTTATTTTTCAAACTTTTATTTTTTTACTTTTTATCCTAAAACTAAAATGACAATCACAAGATTCTAAATTCTACATTTCTAACAAAATTCTGAAATCTCAATGCTGAATTTTATAATATTTATATTGTAAAAGAAAGAAAATCCGAAGGAGATAAGTAGCAAGTTTTTACTATTTTTGGATAATTTTTATTCATGTCAAGTGTGTGGTAATCTCAAAGTCTCCAGTCGGTGTCTCATCTTGTGGCTTGTGGAGAGAGTCGAGACTTTTCTATTTAAACGAGGTTCCTTTCAGTTTTCTTTATAAATTATAAACCTTTGAATTAACAAGTTAACAATGCTACATTATTTTTGTACAAAAAAGCAAAAGGTTGCAAAAGTTTTGTCTGTTCCGACTTATGATTTCTGACATGCCAAGTTTCTGTTGTTATTCTCTATGGTAAGGAGAGTCTGAGACCTTTTTATATTGTATGAGCTTCCATTTCTATGAGCTGATCTTATGTTTTGTATTTATTCAGAACCATCTTGAATCTGGAATCCTCAACTTTTTTGTGCCATGTTTTTATCCTATGACTGCAGAAAATGTGCAATGTACAATGTACATACTTTTAATCTCATGTGTACAAAATACAAGATGAATGTAAATGAAGATGAAAATGAAAATGTATCTCCACACTTTTTGCAGATTTTCAAACTTTGTTTTCCTCTGAGGTCTACAAACTGTGGTAAAAAACAGGGCATGATTATTTGATATGACAGCGTATGGTTTAGGCTTTGTTTATGTATTATTCATGTAATAGTATGGGCAAAATATTCTTAACTCCCAACTCTTGACTCTTGAGAGATTCATCAAAATTCATAATATTATTATAAGAAAGTATTACATATGGATGCGAGATACGAGATGTGAGATGTCAGAAATTAAAAGTCATACATAAAGTACATGTGCAAAATATAGTATTTTGTATAATATATTTTGTGTCAGTCTTCATTAAGTTTTATTCCGTGAAAGTTTACATCCGTGAGAACTTGGAATACAGAGAATAGAGAACCAACTTCTGTTTTCTAATTATCATGAAGAAGTAGATGTTTTTGAGTATGACGCATGAAATATGCAAGCATCTTTTCTACTCCCGTTTTTTCACTGTACACTGTAAAATTTTCTATCTTCAATTTTCTTCTTTCTCCTTCTCTCCTGTCATATGTCAAACATGCTGATTGCTCCTCCAAACTATTTATGTATTTAGATTAGATGAAATGAACAAACTCTTTTACATCCAACATCCAAACCATCAGAGTCAGAAAGAAAGAAAGACAGACAGAGAGAAGACACAAGACAGAATTTACCGACAATCTACAATGTCTCAATATTTGCATACATTTGTATTTTGTATCTCACATTGTAATATTTTGAAGTCTGTACACTGTACACTGTACACAAAGTTCAATTCACCACAACAAACAGCAAATAGTATACATAATACATCAGGAAATCTACACGTGTTCACTTTCTGTATGTTTAAAAGTAGCAAAACTCCATTAAAATGCTACATTTTCCGCAAGGATTCTTGATTCTCACATTCCGTCACTGTATCCTTTCCTACACCCGGAACTTGGAACTAACCTAGTTAATGATTTGAGTTTGAAGCTTGTTTTCTTCTTGTGTACATACTACATACAAAAGTTTTAATACTTTAGTTTTTTCCTCCTCTTGGATCTTGGACTTGAAAACTTAAAAAACTAACTTGTGATGATGAGAGGAGAAGAAGAAAATATTCGACGGATGGAAAAGTTCAAGTTTTCGAATATTACGCTTAATGGAAGTAAAAAGTAAAATCAAGAAGCAGAAGAAGATGAAGCAAAAGTGTGGAGTGTGGAGTTTGGAGGTTGGCCTGGAGTGTGTAGCACATGCAGAAATTAATTTGTAGAAAAAAGTCGATGATGAAGCTAAAGGAGTACGGAGTAAAAGTAAAAGGTAGTCTATACTCAATGTTTGAGGGAAAATTGTACAGTGTACAGTGTACATGTCGTTTATTCCCTGCTAATGAAATTGAGGCGAGAGTAAAGAGGAGACGAAAAGTAGCAGGAGATGAAGATGAAGATAGTTGAGAGAAAAGAGTAAAAAGAAGTAAAGAGTTAGACTGGGAACTAAATGCCTAAATTTCTGAATCCTGCCAGTGGCATGTACATATTTTGAGGCTCAACTCTGGAGTCGCTAGTCAATGCTGGCGGGCATGATGAATTAATTTTGAGCCTTTATCTGATACGTAAGTAATGATGGGGGTAGGCAGTACTGTCAAAGAAAAATAACAATTAATTTTCTCCTCTGCCTTCTCTCTCTTGCTCATCTCATCTCTCGTCTCTCGTCAGCGTAAAGGGCTTCTGCTCTGCTCCTTGTTCCTTGTTTGTGTATATGTGTATGTCTGTTTGTGCGTTTGTGTGTGTAGTGTGTAATGTGTATCGTGTATACTACAGAATACATAATAAGAAGTATATTCGTAAATGTAAATGTGTGAGTCTTTTTACATCTCCTCTGGATCATGTTTGTAGGTTTTTCTTGTCTACTTTGACGTAGTTTACCGTTTCACATCCCCATCATTATCATCCTTTAAAGAAGAGTACAGAAGAGTCCTCTCTCTCTGTTTCTCTTGCTCGCATTTGCTTTTTTCCTCTCCATGTTTTTCACCACATACATATACACTTCTTCCTTGCCTTGTCTGTCTCTCTCTCTCTATCTCTCAGGAGGAATCTAGAATCTACATAGGGAGGTTTTTTCCCCGATTTCATTTTATACTTTGAAGAATGCACTCCTACAGTACACTGCACATTGCACATATATTGAAGTAGAAAACAAGAACAAGAACAAGGAAGAAAATCTACGTACATTTTTCTACATGTGCGTACGACAGAAGAACAGTTTTCACACTCATGCTAAAAAAAATTAAAATAATATTTTCATTCCTTTTCTTCTTCTTTTTCTTTTTCTTGTGTCTTGTTCGTTCTTCTTCCCCTGGTTTTTTTCAAGCTCCTCTTTGTTCAAAAAAATGAGAGGGAGAGAACAGTGTTTGTGTACAGGGAGAAAAAAAATGAAGAAAATGAGAGGACGAAGAAAAGTAGTTCAAAATATTATCCCTTATCTGACATTTTCCTTTCATTAGCTCAAAGCTCAGAGCTCAAAGTCTGACACTGTCAATATGTCTAAAATTCTACAGTCTAAACTCTTGACTTTTTTGTCTGTTTTAAAATCACTTTGAACTTAATTGTTACGGATGTGATCTATTTAGTACAGAGTTTAGTACAAATATGTACAATGCACAATTCACTTTGTAGTCTTTGGTTTTAGATAAAATGACAATATCTGAGACAACTCAAAACATTGAAACATTGAGACATTAAATCTCTTGACGATTGACGATACAGGATAAAAAAATTCAAATTGGATGAAGAGACTTTTTACCAAGGATTTTCATCCATCTATCTTCAGAGTTCAACTATAAAATGTTAAAAGTTAAAAGGGATTTGAATCTTGAATCGAACAATAAAGAGTGGTTTTTAGTTTTACTCTTTCCTTTTATAATAAACTAAATAGTTAATAATAGAAGCAGAGTTTATATTTGTGGTCTTTTTAATAGGGTTGATTGTCATTATGATTGGGATTGTGGTTTTAAAATTGGGAGGCTGGGACTGAGAAGCTGGTTTGTTGCTGGTGGCTGGTTCCTTTTGCTGGTTGAGTGAAACCATTTTAAACTGATAAGAGTAAAATCATTGTCTCATTACATCAGATTTATCTTGTAAATAGTAAGTAGTGCAAGTGTGTGTGTGTAAGTGTTTTTTATGAACAGCAGCTATCCTCATATAAAATATTGTAAAATAAATATGTACACTGTGGATTTTGTACATGGTAAATGGTACAGGAAAGATACACAGTACACAGTCAGTACAGAGCACTTGGTTATAATTAATTGCCATTATAGTCTTATTAAAACATGCATAAATTTCCAAGTGGATGCAATCAAGTAATGGACGTCTGTTCATGCATCAGATTAATTTTAAAAATAGTCGTCGTCTTCCTTCTTTCTTCTTTTGTAACTATACTACATACAACACACAAGTAAATGCAAGGGTATCTTCAATCTACACTTTAAACACATGTACATACTTATACATGTACAGAAATGGAAAGAGATAGAAAGAGACAGAGAGACTCATTTACAAACGACAGTACAAATATCAAGTCAGTTTCTGGTTGGTTTCTGATGAAACTTGAGCCAGCTTCAATCTCATTTCTGCCAAATGAAAAACTAAAACATAAGTTTGATCTACATACTCAATACTCAACGCTCAAGTGTTCTCTCTTCTCTCTTGTGTAGGTATTATGTATATTTTATATGTAGTCTGTAGACTGTAGACTGTAGACGGTGGATGAGATGGCTGCAAAATGTTTGAAGAGAGGGAGAGAAAAGAGTAAAATTTTAATACCTAGTTGGTGCGCACAATATACAATATGCGTAGTACTACATACAGAATTCATGCATAGATTTAGATATGAGTAGACTGGTATCAAACTGAGAAGTTGGGCTTAGTGCACATAGTGCACGGTGCACCGGTTTAATTCTGACAACGGCAAACGCACTCTGAGTATTTTCATCTCCGTCTCCATCTCCGTGTTTTTCTCTCTGTTCCTCTGGTTCGACGTTCCACGTTCTTCCTTCTTCGTATAGTAAATAAATGATGTTCTTCTGTTTTCATGTAGATATTTCTACGTGTGTATTTTGTGTACACTTTGTTTTTCCTCAGCTCTGGTTTTGTGTGGAGCTTCAACTTGGTTCTGCTCTCTGTTCTCGATTCTCTGGCTGGGAGTTTTCTTGTATTCGAGTATATTTGAGCATTTGAGAGTTTGAGAATTTGAGTATTTGAGCATTTGAGTTTTTGTACACAGACTTTGGGGTCTGATTTGTCTAAGTGACTCTACTTCATATCCATTAGCATTTCCATATTCTTTTCTCATTCCCCAAAGCCAATTATGGGGTTGAGTAATAACAACTATTAACGAGCTCAAAATCTACATACTCTTTTAAACTCTTTATACTTTATACTTCCAACACTATACACGAGTACGATATATTTATAGATATGCTCCTCTTTACCATTGTCACTTTTTCACATCCCTGTGGAATATTCTGATACTCAGTGCTCCATGTTCTATACTCAATACTCTATAGTCTAAGCTCTGTACAATGTGCATCGGTATGACAAAAGTTTTAGATTGGAGGAAGAATTATATTTCACTTCCACGTGGAGTTTGGAATTTGGAATTTGCAACCAAACTCGCTAAATACCTGTACAAAAAAATACAATAGAAACAAAAAACAAAACAAACACAATTCTCACAAATGCCTCCATTTCCTTTTGCTTTTAATTGTATTGTTCTACGCCCACGTTCAACTTGTCAACTTACAACTTACAGATTTGAGATTTGAGAATGGGGAACGGAGAATTCAATTCCTCTAGCAATTGCAAAGCTAGATAATTATGCTGGAATGATTGGGAGTTGGAAGACTCAATTGTATTAGATATTAGATACATTTTTTCGTACGCTAAACTGTAAATTGTAAATAACCAGTGTAATCAGTTGTCAGTGTGGGAGAAAAATGCAAGTACAATTAAATTGTGTAACTATACAATACACTACAATAATTATTATTATTATTCTGCAGCACTGCACTTTGCCTTTGAAATGCCGATGAAACATAAATCAATACTCTGTAAGCACATGGAATTTTTGACTATTTTGATTAAATTGGTTATTCTCTCTTCATCTCAAATTCAGCGACATGACATGACATGACATAATATGATGAAACATGACGAGGAACGTTTAGCATGGTCTGCAAAGTGCATTTTCTCTCGTGTTCATTCTTTTTCTCCTTATTGAGCTTGAATTATTTAGTACTCTGATTTTGTATTTTGTTGCATGTGTAGTATGGAATATTCTTTTGAGTCTGAAGTTTGGAGCTGGAACTGGAGCTGCTCATTTAAATAATTTATGCTCTTATTAGTCAAACCTACATGTTTGGTTACGGTTATGGCAAGTTACACGCATTGTATATTGTATATTATGATAGTTTCAATTGGACTGGAGAAAAAAGCCGACTGACTGAACGACCGAGTCTCATTCTCTTTTAAATGACAACGAGAATATTACACTAAATTAGTAGATATTATATTGACATTGTTAACTCGTGCTCTTCTTTTGCCTTGTTCCTTGTTTTGTTACACTGTTTCTGGTTCTTTTTGAGTATGCGGTTCAACTACGTCCTGATTAAAGTTCCCCTTCTTTGACTCTTTGAACCTATTTCAAACTATGGGAATATCGACCCAAAAGTATTTTAAACGTAATGGCTTTGTTCAGGAAAATCACTGCCCACCCCATAAAATTTTGCACTGCACAAAAATATAGGTTTCTATCTTAATGGGTTTGAGCAGTGGACTTTGGAATTTGGACTTTGGACAAATGGAGAAAAGTCATTTCAACTATCGATTTGTCAGTTTAATCAAAGTTGCTCAAATATTGATACAAGTGTTCGCTCTGATTTCAGTCCTTTGTAGCTTTTGTAGCTTGAGACAAAGAAGACGAAAAATAAAAGGAGAAAAGCTATCAAGAATTTACACACAAACTCAATGTAGAATATGGACTATGTAAAAAGTACAAAGCACACAGTACATAATACATACAGCATACAGTACAAACTAGAAACGAAGACAAAAGCATAGTAAATTCATAAATATCCTTAAGTAGGTATATCTGTACAGTATATTATATTATTGCTCGGTATGCAGTATGCAGTATGTTTAAATTACAGAGTGCATAGTTTTCTCGTGTAAGCCGTTAGCATGAACGAGGCTGTGTGTGTTTCTGTTCTGTGTGTTTATGGAGTTACGCTAACCCCAAAATTATAATGATGCCATAAATTGACTAGTGTAATTGAGTTATGGAGATAAAAAACCAACTCGACCGACTCCAACTCTTTTTCTCTCTCTTTGTCTTCTACTTCTTTTTCTTTTACTTCTTCTTCTTCTTTTTCTTGGCTTGTTGGTTCTTTCTTGAAACTATTTCACTGTTCCAAAGACAGAAGACACGACAAACAAGACAACAAGACAACACACATTGGCATTGGCATTGAGAGCCTCTAACTAACAACTAACGATACGATGAGAAAGGAGTAAAGCTCAATTTAAAGCACATTACACGAGTTTTCCATGGTATTGTACAGTGCCCAAAGTAAAATGTATAATGTACAAGCTCATAGATACTTTTAGCCAACAGTATTTGGATTTGCAGTGTTCTATGCATTCTGTAGAATGTTGAAGAATGTTTTAAATTATCTAGTAGTAGGAGTCGGGTATCAGATATCAGATAGAAAAAAAATACAATTACCGGATTCAACAAATTCCTTTGATTTTCAACCTGGGGTTTTCTATTAATCTTCAAGGTACATTAAAAATCAGAGCGTGAAACTTGGAAACAAAAAAATGCAAGTTTATTCAGACTTATGACTAAAAGTATATACAAAATCCATAGTACAACATTTGTAATGTTTAACAGTTTGATTAGTGTAAAAACAGTTGTATATTTAGGATTCAGGATTCAAAGTTCAATATTCGATAAAGTTTTGTACGGTACAACGAAATATATACATTTAACACGGGGTGGGGGATTTTTACTGCAAAGTTGATTTCAGCCGGAGACTCAAAAAAGTAGTTGGACTTCTGGCTTGCGGTAGCTTTTATAACATATCTTTAGTAGAAGCCTTTGACCTCCAACTTCTGATACAAGTATTTTGTCGAAAAAACTAATGATTCCCACAGAACTGAAATTATTATTAGAAAAAGGGAATAAATTAAGTATTTTGAAAAATATATCATAAACGACATTTTTACTGATTTTTGCGTAAACTATTATGATAAATTTTGTGGAATAGTGTTGAAATAATTACTTACATTTAAAATTGCGTCGCCAACACAA
Organism: Sminthurinus signatus; assembly: GCA_019776565.1. Taxonomy (NCBI): domain Eukaryota; kingdom Metazoa; phylum Arthropoda; class Collembola; order Symphypleona; family Katiannidae; genus Sminthurinus; species Sminthurinus signatus. The sequence goes on from JABASP010000220.1 coordinate 15,687, forward strand.
CGGTACAGAGGCTCGTACGACTTACAATTTTCTTCTTTGTGGTTTACTTTTTCTATTTAGTAGAAAGAAAATGATAATAAACATAGCAGCCATTAGTTAAATGTTAAACGAATAAGTAGAAGGAATTAAAACATTCATTAACAATTATGTACATTTCATTTCAATGTGTTGTTAAAAATCCTGTCTTAAATTTTATTTATCAAAAATTATTAAGAAACGTACCTCCATCAATTTGACATCTCTTGACATACAGCTGTACTCTCGGTTGCATAGACTCTGGAAACTTTTCTACAAATTGGTCCAGTAATTTTTGCTCTATCGCTCCATCTTTTGATAACTTAAATGTACAAAATAAATTACTTTAAAATAGAATATGACAAATTGTTATCCATTTGTAAATAAATCCAAATCCAAGTAAACTTACCACTCCTTCACGAATCATTGTACATTTAAGAACGCACTGTAAAAAAGCAGACATAAATGTATAAAGTTTTGTTGGTTTTTTTCAAATCTAAAATTATGAAAGTATCTTTTTTCATCAGTAATTTTCAAATTCAAACTTACAGCATGGCCACTGCGAAGATTTAGCATCCTTGTGCAAAGTAAGATATGGCGAAGTTGTCTTCGGAACAAAGTTGAGACAACTCCCACACAAGTTGAATTGTCAGGAGGTATTAATTGGCCAAAAGTGGTAGGAATCTGTGTGAAAATGACACAAAATAAGTATATTTTTCAAAACAATGAAATTAGCTCTTCAAACTTGAACATCTTAAATTTGAATAATTTAACTTTGTTTTCAATTATTCTTAAGTCAAAACTTTGAAACTCACCAACTGATAAAAACAAATAAAAATGAAGATTGTGCTTATACTGACTTTTAAAAACACTTGCATTTTGAAGTGTTATTTTTGAAATAAAACTCTATGAATTCACACAAAATTAAGCACAGTAAAAAATTATGGATATGACTCACGACCACTCACAAACTCACTTTGTCTCTTTTTGACTGCTATTAGTAACTTGAGCATCTTTGACTCCTGACATCTATTTATAACCGTTGACCATTGACAAACCAAGAGCTAAGCTAAGGGGAGAACACCATCACCAGAGAATGAACAGGAACTTTATCATTTATTATTCATTTAAAATAAAAAACACCCAAAAAAGGAACAAAGTATTGACCATTGACATAAACATAACGCACAATACATACATGTGTATGTTTAAGAACTTGCGGAAGAGGAGGAATAATGCAATAAAAATGTAAATAATTGGGGGGTTCAAAGTATAAAAATACTAGTAATGGCATGTTTTATACACAGCCCAATTATATGTACAATGTACATTTTATAATTTATATATGATTCGTAAATTAAACACTAATGGAGACAAGAACAAACATCAAACTAGTAAACTACATGCACAATCTCGTCATGCTTATGCCCGTAGAATGTAGAATCTGAATAAATGACATGTTTCATCCCTATCTCTTCAAGTATCAAATCAAGATTTAAGAGTCGAGAGTCGAGACTCGAGACGGAACGTGCGTTTCTTGCAGAATTATCTATAAATAGTAAAGAGTAACAGAGAACTTTTTTACGCTTGGTAAGTTCTTTGAGCCTGTTTTGTAAAATAAAAATAAAAGTGTCCAAGGCGTATCTTGTGTCTTGTGTAGGGTGTATGGTGTATGAAATAAATAATAATCTGTCACCTTCATCACCTTGCCATTCCACATCCACAGTACTGTCACAGTGTTATACTTGGATCATTACTAGTTAATTTTATTAATGGTATAACAAGATGGTTTAACACAGTAGTTAGTCAACTCCTTTTGTATTTATGTATTTAGCGAAAAAAATTCAGCAGTACATATGTATTTAAACGATGGCCACCAAAAACTAGGATAATTTTTAAATGTGTCATGACATGTCCATTGCCCATGGGTTGACAATTGAATAAATTATACACTTTTGTGGCTCGTTTTCGTTTTTGCGCTTACTGTCGACGTAATACGCAATATTGTCATTATTAACTGATACTAATAACAAATAATAACTATGATTTTGGCGTTGATTATGGTTTATGGTTCATGATTGAACGGAGTTGGTTTTTGGCAAAACTCAATCTCATGAATTCTGTTTAGTTAAAGCCCAAAATCCAAAACCACACCACATACAAAGAAAATGAGAAGGAAAAATACACATTTGCATAATAAATACTTCCACTTGCTCCCTTTCCTGTAAAATGATATACAATTAATATCAAACAAATTGTCTTGTTTTTGTTTACTCAAAGCTTTGCAACATCAAAAGTCACAATATCATTTACAAATTGTGTAGTAGGTAGTAGGATTTCCTGATGAAATACAAAAGTTGTGAGCACATCTCTGTACTTTTGTGTTTTGTGTGAACACTCCAGCCAGAAGGAGTTTCTAGTTCTAGTTTCTAGGTTCTAGGTTCTAGAAAGCACATGTAATCCGTTTATTGTACAGTGTAAATGGTATATGGATTGTGGGTTGTGGATTTACAAAGAAAATAAATATGTTCCTTCTTCCCCTATTTGGAAATCTTGTGAAACACTGGAAATCTTAAGAGAGTAGAGAGTAGAGGCAAGCGCCCTTATTATGTACTAATATACTAATATACTTTACAGCCATAGAGACGAAGAGGAAAAGTGCATACCGCGTAGTGCGTAGCTCGTAGTTCGTAGTTCGTAGTCAATCTATCTGAATTTCCTTGACTCACTACATAATATTTTATTTTTAAACCCTATGGGGCCTTCGTCTCGCTAAGGAAGAAAGACATGCGAGGAACCCCTTTTGCATACATTATGTCACTGTATGTACACTATACACAACTAAAGGCATAATCATAATATGCACAGTGTACAGTGCACAGTGCACAGCATTCACGTCTCACATATTATGTTTACGTTTATGATGAGTTATGAGCTGGCTTGTGTATATTGTATATTTTGTATACTTTTGTATGAAGTGCAGTGCAGACAGCAGTCAGAGTAACCAAAAAAATCTCAGTGGAGTTCCACTTCTTCTTAAAGTAAAGTAAAGAGTCCAGAGTTGAATCTGGTTCTGGTTCTGGTTGTGGCTCTGGATAAGGCAGAGTCAGAGTAAGACTCAGAAAAGAGGAGTACTTAGCAAGTACAATATTTATAATATTTTTGTCTGTATCTTTTTCTTAATAAGTTGATACGCTACTGCACTTCCATCTTCCATCTTCCATATGTTCTCTGCCTTTGGTTCTCTCTCTTTGTGTTTATTGAAGGAGACGAGTGAGCTGTCAATGTTGATTTGAGTGAGAAATGAGCCTGCTGCATCTGTAATTAATTATCTGTTTAATTTTTATCACGAGCAGTGAGTCTAACTGATACGCACTGTTTAGAAAATAGACATTAATATATTTGTGTGTGTGCATAAAGATCTATCATATGCACCAAATACTAAATTTTGAGTATTGAGCATTGAGCATTGAGCATTGAGAAGTCTCTTGAGACTTGAGACGTGGATGATAATGATAATCATAGCGATAACTCAGGGGGCAAAACAATAATATGAAATGAATGAATGATATGACGTGATATAAACGATAAATGATAAACGATAAACGATAAAGAATGAGCATGAAAGATGAAAGTGAAAAGTGTTGCTCATCATAAAGATAAATAACTGTGGAGGAAGTTGAAGCCTCTTCTGTCTTCTGATGGAGGAAATCATTGATTAATGTCTGTCTAAATTATCTAATTTCAGATTCAGATTCAGAGTTGATGCGGATACCTGCGATACGATGAAGTCCATAGTCCATTCATCATGGAAGCAAGTGCTCCTCATCATCTTTGTGTCCTTTATCAGTCCGTCGCTAAGTGATTCTGGTCTCAAAGGTAAATCGTAAATAAATTATCACCATTTAATTATGTATTTTGTCATACTTATATTTTGATTAAATTTTTATCTAAATTTTAACAAATTCGAAGCTGTATTATGAGTATGGAGGAAAATTACTTTTATTTGTTCATTTGTATTTATATAACAGAAATTGACAAGTAATATTACAAGTAAAACTAATAGAGTGACACGTTGTGAATGTTTTGTCAAGTGCTGCATGTTCCAAAATAGGATATTGAGAAACGCATTGATGTGTTTATTATTCAGTTGTACATTATCAAGTTATAGAACCAACTTGTTGTCAGTTGCCGTTTTCTTGGTGAGCTTTGTTTTGTTTTGTTTCGTTCACTGGAAACGTTTTTAAGACTGTGGTTGTCTTATAGCTTATATCAGGATTATCCACTGTCCACAGTGGACATTGGACAAATAAAGTCATTATCCATTATCCATAACCATCTCATGCTTTGCTGGGCGTAGACGTTGACTCGCCCTATTCAGAAACTTGTGCATTATACATCTTAATTCTTAATAAATACAACACAACTGTTTATGAACACATTTACAATATACACGATATGCATATATTATACAATATAATATATAATATATTTTCCATACACGGGAAAATTCATGTCGGCGTTTTGAAAAAGTTTTTAAAAGTGTGTCTTCAAAATCCTGGATACTTTACTTGTAATTTGTGGACAAAGTAATTTTGACTTTGTAATTTTTTGTTGTTAGATAGATAGAGCCGACCTGACTTTTTACATGTAATACTTTCTGACTTTAAAAATAAAAAGCTTGGTTCAAAAGTTGGAGTTAAAAGATAGTCTCGCATCTCGCATGTGAATGGATGATCATAATTTTGTAGATGAGACAGATCCGACTCACCATCAGAGAAAAGAGGGACAAAGGGCTCTGTAATCTCCAGTTATAATTTTCCATCCTCTTTTTTTATACTTTTTGGGATAAGGGTGCACTGTGCACTGTGTACTGTGTACTTGAGTGTGATAATACGTTTTGTTTAAAATGTCTACCATCTACTACATTAGTTATCGTTGTGTTACTTTACTTAAAAAGCAAGGACAACATTAGATATTAGATTTTAGATTTGCTCCTTAGTTTTAATAAAAATGTTTTAGAGCTTTTTTACTCACATACGGTATGTAAATAGTAAAAACACAGGACATTCTATCAACTTTTTGATATTTTTAAATGGCTAGATTTTAGGTAGTTTTTATCTATCTCTTGCATATTCTCATGTAATTTCCCCTTCGGAAAAGTGTGACCGGTTTACAGTCTAAAGTTTACAGTGTGCAGTGTACAGTTTACACAAGGCGCTGGGTCAATGTTGTCTTTGCTCTAAAACGTGTGTCCACTTAAATGTTTAATGTGTGCAGTATGGTTGTGATTGTGATTGTTTGCGATGGGAGCACAACATTTTGAACATTTGCTTGTAATTTGATCTTGAACAAGAAACAAGAGTTGTCTTATCTATTTGTCTTTTTGTTGTCATCTCTCTCACTCACTTACTCTTCTCACCATTTCCCTGTACCTTGTATGCCGCCATCTAAAACATCCTCCGTCCGACAGACCGCTAACCTTTGCCGACAATGGCCAACTGCATCTGAAGCACAATGTTCCATTTCTCATATTAGCACTCATGATAAAAATAATGTGATGAAAGGCTGATGGTTCATGTCTGATAATATAATATTTCCTCGGTGCTCGCTGCTCCATACTCCATACTCCATACTTTTCACACTTGGCACTAGAAACTCACGAACAGAATCCATTAATACAAATTGAATTGATTGTTTGATTATCAAATATCAATCCAAGTTGAGGAACTAAAGACTGTTGTATCTTGTGACCATCACCAACCAGCAATCACCATATTGCACTTTGTCAGACCAGATGCCTTTATTCTACATTCTACATATTCTACATGTGAAAGGACTACTTCAAATTTCAAAGGGAACAAAATGTTTCCCAACTTTTTCCCCTATCACCATACACCACACACCACTTGACAAATATTGGACCTTCCAACATTTTCATATTTTGTTCCATCTTTTAAGCAGTATACAAAATTCAAAGTAAACGAAAAAAGGTGGAAAATGCATAACACTACTCTAAAATTTTAAAATGCAATTCATTTTTAATTTACAAAACATTTTAGAAACCATGAAAAAAATTTATAGAATTTAACAGATCGTTTGTGTTTGAAGGACATGAGCTCTTCAACTTCTTTCTAGTACTTCCTCAGTTACTATCATTGTCAATGTCAGTTTGTAAATTGAGTTGTTCAGTTCCACGTGTACAGTGTACACTGTACACGTAAAACCCAACATACCGATCACCGATCAACGATCATATGTCAAATGTCGTACAGAGTGTGTCAAGCTTCTACATAAAAACACATCCAAAAGACAGACACAATAAAAATGACGTACGTGAGCTATCGTTGAAATTTGAAACACGATGTAGAACGTAGACACCATTGTACTGTAAATTTTTACAGTTTTTGCATGTAAAATGTGTCCATTTGTTTCCGTACGGCAGTTTAGAGTTTAGAGTACAGTAGAGAAGATTTTTATGTATTGTACATTTTACATTGTACATTGTATCGTATGGCATGGTAGTGCTCTGGATTCTCAAGTAAGTTGGTCCCTGGTGAACGGAGCAGCCTGAATAAATATTTTAGTGTGTCCTTTGAAAATTCTACAACTTTTCTTCTCTAGTCCAGCAACTTGAATTCCACAATGTACACTGCAGTACATTGTACATTGAAAAGTGTAGAATGTTTTGTAGAAACATCTAACGTCGTTCCAAGTTTCGTGTACTACTGAAACACATTCAGTCTAGAATGTAGAATGTAGAAGTCTGGACAAATAATGTCATTTGTAGTGTCTGGAGTCTTGAGAAATGTCGCTCTAGTATTCGTATTCCTATTCCCACACAAGACAATACTGGCTTCTGCACACTGGAGAAATAGTAGAAAAGCACGTCATGTCATTTCATCCCTCTTGTGCATAATTCATCACTTATCACTACAAATGTGATAATAGCTCAAACATTCATGGAATAATAGAAAATTTAACCTTTCGTCTTATACATAAAACACATAGCACAACAAAGCACGATACTTCTCTATGCTCCATGCTCCATGGACGGACTATGGAATTTCATTCAAACAATTTTGAACTGTTTTTAATAGTAACTAGTAAATTTATTATGATGTTTGCCTTTTGTCTATTTTATTATTTATATGATATTACTCGTCTCTCGACTCTCGACTCTCAAGTTCCCAGGTTTCCCAAGTTAAAACAGTGTTACATAATATTGTATATATATTTTGTTATGTTTTGATCTGAAGCTATTCTTTCTTCATTCTTTCATTCATTTGTATATTGATTCTAGATTTTAAATTCTAAATTCCGAATTCAAATTTAGTAATGGGAATTTTATATTTATTTTAGAGAATAGAAGAAACAGCTTGAATTCTGTCAATATATTCTACTGTATATTCTGTATTTGTAAAAAAATACAATGGTAATGGAATGAGAGAATTGTGAATTGTAAATTGAGAATGAGGGAGTGGAAAAAATAAGATAATAATCGGTCCTAGGAAATGAATAAAGGAATAATGGAGTATGGAGTATCTGTATGATTTTGAGGGAAGATTTCCAAGTACATGGACTGCATGTGTCCTGTCCTGTCGTGTTGTGTCTCTCAACTCTCAACTCTCCCAATGTTTGTATTATAATTTGGATTTGGATTCCTATTCCCATTCCTGCTCGTGTGTCGGGTATTTGTACTTGTAGTTGTAGTTGTGTGAGAATGACAAATCTATTTTTGATACAGTGATTGGCTCACTTGTACTCCCCTTATTTGTTTTGTATCTCTGTTTATATATGGTAAAAGTATGGAAGGATGGAAGTATAAAAGTATGGAGTATGGAGTTCTCGCGAGTGTTCGTGCCCCCACCAACCAATAAAATACACAAAACTGAACACACCGTTACCATCATCATCACCATCACCATCACATCCACATCGTCATCGTCATCGTCCTTTAGAAATGGTAAACAGGCACAACATGTCCAATAACCGCCTATTTTATATTTTATATTCCCTATTCTCTGGCTTAAAGACTGTGGAGGAAGAACGTAAATGTATTGATATTTTTTTGATGGATGTGATGTATAGCTTGTTGGTTAGCTTTGGCTTTGGCTTTGTCATTGGCTTTGGCTTTAGTAGGTTTCCCCTGACATACAAAGTACAAAGTACAAGAAGGAAAAGAAAAGAAAAGATAGAGTGTGAAAGGGGAAGTTAAGACCAGAACTAAACCAAAACCCAAAGCCAAGTAACGAATCATTTTTGAATTCAAGTGAATATATTACGAAATCCCTGTCTCCCGCCACACCACACACAACACACAATATTACGCTCAATATTAACATATGAGCAAACATACAAATCACATGAAAATACATATTTTTACCCCAGGTTCATATTTGTAAGGATTTTCTACTACCCTTTCAAAAATGTGAAATGAAATCCAAGGCGTTTCAGCATCTTCTTCAATATACATATTTACTTTCAACTTTCATACATGTAGATATGGATGAGGATTCCATGGTATTTACAAGGATTTTTTCACCCCTTCTCCGACTTTATATGCATATTATAAGTTATAAATTAAAAATAGTACATGCAATTTTTTAATTTAAGGAACGGCATGTATAAAGAAAGCTTTTGACGTGTACAATGTACAATGAAGGCTCATCTCATCAAGTTTTTTGCACAGTACATGGTACATGTTCTCCCCTTTAGTTCTTCTAATCACCCTTCACCCTTCCGCCTTTAAGCTAAACACTAAACACCACCGAACCACCGAAACACCGAACAGCAAGCCACCAGTCGGAACCCGGGTCAATAAATTGATTGATGGGATTTTAATTGTCAAGGAAAAGAATAGTCATCAACTTTTTTTTACAAAAGACAGCTATTAAGCTCAAGCTTGGAACTTGAACGTTGGAATATTGAATATTCTATCAGAAATCAGAACCTTGCACTACTTTTTTTGCATCTTCAGTATTTTAAATGACGGTGTACTATGTACTAAATACTAAACGGCTTACCATTGTCACCACTCACAACAGCAACAGCAACAGCGGTGCATTATTTGTTAAACTTTGGTACTATTTACAAACCACTGATATTTACATACATACATTATACATTATACATAGTACATAGCTGATTGAAAATAGAAAACTATTAGTCATATTAATATGGTATTTTCGGATTTATCATAGGGACAAAGAACGTGGTTTTGCATACATGAATATTTTAAGAATGCATTTTATACTCTGAAAAGAGTAACACAAGGAGAAGGAGAAGGAGAAAGAGAAAAGAACGAAAAGTATAGAAAATACAGGAGATGAGCATGACTCTATAAAGAGAGGAGCTTGTTCGTGATTAGTACGCATTAAATTACACATCCAGCTCATCATATCACGTCGTACAAAAGAAGAGAAGGAAAGGAGTATTATCATAATTGTCATGCTTCCATTTTATACGTGATGCATAATGCACAGACTATAGATTTCAGACGTGTGCAAGTCATGAGGATTGAATACAGAATATGAATAGACCGGCGATGAATTTCGGAAGTGTGCTTATTAAATAGACAGTCGGATGAACTAATCGGCAGAAGAGGAGATGAAAACCACAGTATCCAGCACAGTTCAGAAGTTGTAATTCACAACTCGAGTATCGAATATTTAATATTAGTAGGAGGAAAAATGAAGATTTTGTATTATTTGAAAACCTTAAGATTTAGACTTTAGAATTTAGACTGACTGTTTGTTGTTTGTTACAATTTAATTCAGAGACTAAGCTTTTTTCATTTTTTTCATAATCTTTTGTACAGATATTTTATTTTATTTGAGTCACTTTACTCATAGATACAAAAAGATAGTAATAATGTTGAGGATGATGCTCCACATCGGTAGTGTAAAAGGTAAAAGGTAAAAGGGTGGTACGGCTAATTGATATGCATAATGTACAGCAGAGGATAGAGGATGGAGCGGTGATTTTGGACTGCAGACTGCAGACGGTAGACACTAGACAGTCGACTGTTGACTGTGCACTGTTCATAATCCATAGTGTTGAATGTAGACTTTAGGCTTTGGACGGTACCTCGCATCGTTAGTCATTCATGAACTGGAACCATTTTATATCTATCTAAAGTCCACAATATACATGAAACATGAATACATACAACTACAGCAGCTTCTCCATTCTACATTTTCCAGCGTACCTTATTAGGAATTAGAAATTAGTAAAGGAAAGGATCCACGTCCAAATTACACAAAACTTCCACTTACCCCTTGTTCCACTTCCAGTCCAACTTGAAGTAGAGTTTGGAGTTTGTATATATTTGTATATTTTTACAATTCTTTGTAGTTATCTCTCAAATTAGTCGAATGGAACGGAGTTGGAGTCCATGAATCGTCCAGCATCTATTTTATGTATTTACAGCCGGCCTAACTCAAATATCTATGTTCATAGACAGTAGAATCTGGATTCTGTGGATTCTAGATTCACCTTAATTATTATTTACCTTGTCTGCGGATGGACTGGAATAAAATGAAATAAAATATATCTACTCTGTATTTAGATTTAGTGTGTATAGTTTGTACATCATGTTCAACAACGCATGTTGACACACATGCTACACAATTATGGATTACACAGAAAAATAAATATTAAGCGTAGAGTTGTGAAACAATGTTGTAATATAAATATATGAAGTAGAAAGCAAATCTATAATAAGGAAAAAGGATGTGCTGAAAGTCAAAAACCATTTTTTGTATCACTATAAGTTGTACATGTACAAATGTACACAGTGGTTGTAATAAATTGCTGCCGACGTTTTGTAATTTCCTATAAACGCTCGAATTACTTTGTTAATGGATGATGAGAGTTGAGAGAAGACACTGCTTTTTTTACATTACAGGTGTAGTAAAATATATTTTTTTTGTTCTAATTTGTTCCAGGTCCGCCACACATAAGTGGGAATATTGTTGAAAAGTACACGGCAACTCTTGGGGATTCTGTAAAAATTGACTGTCCAATCGACTCTGACCTACCGCCATTGTACGAATGGTCCAAGGTAAATTTTGGTTCTTTTTCTTGCAAAATACACAGTTAATAATTAAAGCATTTTTAACTTGGTTGAATTCGGACTCCGGACTCCGGGTTTACTCGTTCATTGTCTGTGTATTGCCACGAGTTTCTAGTATAACGTGCAGCCTACATTTAACAGCTACAGCCTGTAGTAATCAAAGTTGAACAAGTTGAGGAGTAAAATGGAACAACTGAAACTACACTGATTTTGAAACGCCAGCATCCAGCATATTGTTCAAATTTCAAAACTTGAGTAGAATTAAATATTCAAGTCATGTCCACAGTCCACAGCATACAGTAGTAGTGGAAGCGTTTAGCTGTTATCTGTACAAGTCGTTTCATTGTGTGAAAACTGGAAAAGGGTACACCCGCATTGCAGGTTGCAGTTTGTAGTTTTCTATCTATTTGTATTTGTTGTGTTTATCTATAATATTTGTCTTTTGTTGCTATTCTATTGTATTTTGCTTCACATTTTGTCGTCATCTCTAGAATACTTGAGATTTGAGACTTGAGTCTTTAGATAAAAACAGATCTCTGCTACAATGATTCGGGTTGCCTTCGTCCTTCGTCTAGTGTTGTTAAAATAAGAAGCTGCAACGCACAATGCACAATGCACAACAGTTCAAGACATAAACAATACAAGGGGCCACCATGAAGGAAATTCTGCGTGTATGCGTGGTGCGTGGACAAAAATAAGACAGGTTATTGGAGCTTCTTACAAAATCAAGGAAGGAAAGAAAGATAGATAGAAGAGAGGGGAAAAGAAAGGAATTTTCCTGGTGATGGCAAATTCGAAACTCTCTCCTTTTCTTTCTGTTCGACATTGACATTGACATTGGATATTCGACATCTTATGAAATCCTTTTAATCAAAGTCCTCGTGTCATGTAATGTGTAATGCACTTCCCGATACACAATAAGAAACACGCAATACTGCAAAATCGAAACGGAAGACGGGAAAACCGGGTTCAAATTCAAACACCAAAGACGAAAGACGAGAAAGACAGAGGTTCAAGTTCATGACAAAGGAAGAAGAAGCCAGACAAGATTTTCAGTGTACTTGGAGTTTAGTGTGATGGGATGAGACGGGAAGGAGAAAAAGAGGAGTTGGGACCCGGAGAAAAGGCATAAAAAGAATCAACCAGGGCTCTCTCATTCATTCATTCATTCATTCACTCTACCATTCTTTCTCACTACAGACTTGAATCGGAATCGGAATTCAAATCCAAACCCAAACCCTCGTCCAAAAGTAGACCAAGTTCCCTCAGTACAAGATGAGAGAGAGAGAGAGAGCTTTGTTTATTTTCCCTCTACTCAACTCAACTCAATTCAGTGAAATCAAGACGAGAGACAGCAAACGACTTTTCCTCCACTTCCTTCTTCCCAGTTGAATCTTGAGTCTTGAATCTTGAGCCTTGAGTCTTTAGACTAGAGACACGAGACAAGTCAAGCAAATATCTTGGGGAAAACATGGAATTGTATACATACGCATAATGCGTATCCCACACTCCACACTCAGTACACTCAGCGTTCAGAGTTGTAATTAAAGTCCTTGAATTTCATTTCATTCAACCTTCTTTTGATCTTGTTCATCCTTTGAAACTTGAAATCCAATCCAGCTTCTTTCTTCCTCTTTGTTCTTCTCCATCAACTTGAGTAAAAGATGAGGGTTTATATGGCGGAAAATCTCGGATTCGGATTTGGATTTCCTCTTCATTTTCTCTCCTTTTCTTCTCAAATTTAGAATTTAAACAGATTTGAATTTAATTGCAAGTTGAAAAGAAAAAACGGAAACGAAACGGAAGATTGCAAATGAGTTTTTCAGGAAATTGAGAACAGTGAAATGACATTGTGAAATCATGAACTGAGAAAATAGAATTCAGATCCAGTTATTTGTCATTTGCCATTCGCATCCTTTCTTTTCTTTTTACTTCATTTATCTAATGTAATACAATCTTTTGTAATATGAGATATTGGAAGAAAAATGGAGAAAATAAAAATTCCTGGTTTCCTTGTTTTCTGCGGTTCTACATTCTACATTTACCTTTTTGTCTCTTTTTGTCTCTCCATTTTGTTAGCGGTGGGAGTTGTCATCGTACATCCTACCGCCTGAATTGTAGTTTTAGCTGTAAGTGAGTAAGCAGACTTAAAACAATATTGATTCAGATGAGACAACAGACAGAAAAGGACAGAGACAGTCGCAAGGAAGGGAAAAATCCAACATCCGAAATTTGAAGCAACTGGAGAAACCCAAGTAAATAAACTGAAGACAACCACTTAAATATGATGGCACTCTCCTCCTCAGAGACAGAGGCAGAGGCAGACTCTCTCTCTTTTCTTGTGGTTTCTCGTAAACTGTGAGGAAAAAAGTGAGGATTCCACCCCCAACTTACAACTTTCTTTTTTACTTGCGAGAAGACAAGATGTACCAGCGAAGGAAGCAACGACATACCTCGCAATTTATTTACCCGCTCGTCCTTTGGTTTGGTTTGGTTTGTTTTATGTAACGTGTAATGTGAAACCTGATCCGGAATCGGATTCATGGAGACAGAAAATGTGAATTTCATGCCTCCAATTTCATACACTCTTTTTTGCTTCCAAGTTTAGTTTTAGTTTTAGTTAGCACTTGTCTTGAAAAGATTTCATGTTGAAATATGAACGTACTACTTCATTTAAAAATGTACAGTGTACAAAGTAAAATGCACAACTTTCCAGCACTTGACAACAAAGTCAGATGTAATAAATTCTTAAAAAATACTTATATTTTATTTTTGTTGTTCTTGTTCTTTTGTTTTTTTTGTTTAGGACGGAGAGGCGATAACTGTTGGCTGGGATCGTTATCGAGTGAACGGGAAGAAGCTGCGAATCCGTGGCCTCCTGCCTGAAGATCGAGGGAAGTATAAATGTCGAGCGATCAATGGATTTGGGAAATTGGAGGTGTCTACTCGTCTTCTGCTTTATGGTAAGGAGGAAGAAGACAGTCCTTTGAGACTGTAATATACGACGTCTATCTCTATGTCTTTCTCATTTTCATTTTCATTTTCTCCTCTCTCACAAATAAGAAGAAATCCAAACCAAATTCTCCACCCTTTTGTCTTACCCGTTCATTTTGTACATTTTGTACATTGTACATTGTAAATAAGTGTGTAAAAAGTATTTATTTGGCGTGCACAATCTTGACTCTTGAAGATTCCCTTGTTTCTAAGCATCCGCAAGCCAAACACCAAAGATCAAACACTATATACACAATACACAACATGTTTAAAGAACAGTCTCAACTCTTGAGCTTTGAGTCTTGAGTCTTGAGAATCTTGAGTTCTGAGCATCATCACATTCTGGTTTTGTCAGGGACATAATACATAATACGTAATACACATAATATAATGAGAATGGAAATGAAAATGACGGTGTCGTGGATACAAATGTGTACACATTTACGGAAAAATACATGGAGAGAAAAGCGAGAATATTTGAGAATACTTGACTCTTGACTCTAGAATCTTGAATCTTGAAGTTTCCTCGGCTGTGGAATCTTTTCCTAATGTTATTGTTCATTATTTTTTGCTCCCTCTTCACAGCTTTAGAAGTTAGACTTGTAGACTTGAGACTAACACCAAACACATTATATATTGTGTGTACTCGAGTCAAAGCCAAAGTTAAAGTCACACTTAGAGTTTGACTTTGACTCTTGAGTTTCTCTGAGGAATTTCAATCTAGCTCTAAATACACATTGCACATATACATTAGGCATTTTGTGTACAAGTGTACAATGTACATTGTACATTTGCGAAAGATTTACGGAAGAAGGGAAAGGATCGCCCGTCTTGGTCTTAAGATAGACTAATCGTCATCATCAATGCTCATCACCGCACTCATCTATCCAACAATCCAACAATCCACATCCACACATTTAGCATTTAAAATTCCTATGTTTCCCCTGGAATCTACTTTCAGTCATTTTCTTCTTTACACTTGATTCTTGATTCTTGACTTTTGAGTGTAGAATGTAAAATGTAGAATTTAGAGCTTTGTCGCCTTTGAACTGTCTCAAATTGTAGTGCCAATTATTCACGCGGGGTTAAACATGTACAATGTACAATAATTTTTCAGCTAAAAGTTGAAATTTTTCCTCATTCCACAAACTCTCATAATCCCCTCTCGTTGCATTCAAGATTCAAGGAGTAACAAAGACATAAAAGACACTGTAAAACTGTGTAATTTGATGAAACATTTTTTGTTTTTTATACAGATATCTTTTCCCATTGGAAAATTTGCTGTGTCTCATGTAATCTTTTTGAATGTATGAAAACATTGGGAGTAAAAACAACAATTCAAGAATTGTATTGTAAAAATGTGGATTGTGCAGAAAAACATTTTGCAGGCACGTATCGAGCTCGAGTCTCACACTCGGCACAAAAACATTGTAAATATCGTAGATAGATAGCATTTTATGTGTGCACCATACGCCATACATCTTCTTCTTTGTTAGAAACGAGGAAAGATAGTGATACAGATATTGCCGAAAAACATATCTGTATCTCGTTCAGCTATCATGAGATTGTTTGCAGAAGAGGAGAGAAATCTCTAGAGAATACAGATTACTACTTAAAATTCTATTCTCGTCCTCTCCTTTTTGTTTGATCCGGAATCCTCAATTTTAAATGTATGGCAAAACAAAAAGTGTTTTCCCTCTTCGTGTTTTTTTCCTACATCTGCAATCTTTAGAATCTGTAGAATCTGTAGAACAAGATAAGGTACAAGATTGTGAGAAGATATCTCTAAATTCAAGTT
This sequence comes from Sminthurinus signatus, assembly GCA_019776565.1. Taxonomy (NCBI): domain Eukaryota; kingdom Metazoa; phylum Arthropoda; class Collembola; order Symphypleona; family Katiannidae; genus Sminthurinus; species Sminthurinus signatus. The sequence goes on from JABASP010000220.1 coordinate 31,571, forward strand.
AAATGTATGTAATACAGTAATATGTTTATTTGATGGTTGATGGTTGATGGTATTATTTTGTATAATGGAATGAAACGTGGCTCATCCAGCATCGAGCATCGAGGATCGAGGATAGAGGATCGAGTTGAAGATGAATCTATTATGAAATCAGAATCAAAATATCATACAAGTACCCTCTATAATTATTATGCAAAGAATTATCTTTGAGAGTAAATGGCTGAAACGTGATTCATAAAAATAACCTACTGTATTTCTCGATGTACAGGCAAGCTGCTCGTGTAATGTACAATAATATTCATAAATTATTAAGCTGTACGGAAAAACACATTGAGAATCCCGTTTTCTTTGAATGAATCCATTTAGCCTAAATATCCTAAATAAAAAACACACGACACTTCACATGTTCTTCGCTCTTGATTCAAACTCCTAAATATCCGAATCTCCTAGGATTAAAAGAGACAAACGACAGACGCCACAGTATTAGTATTAGTCCGTACATTGTGAATTGTGCATACAAGAGAAAATGTGCTATAATTGTCTCCTTGTTTTTTCAGTCCTGGTCTCTTGCTCAATTTTTTTGCCCACTTACATGCCCATTTATTATTATGTATTCCGTATTTCGTATTCCACATCTGCTGAAAGTTGAATCAAGGGCTTTCAATTTGATCGTCAGTCTTATTTCTTATTTAGTTTAGCATCTTCAGTACACACTAGACACTTTATGTGTTGCAATAGGGAATAAGGACAAAAAAGGAAAATATCGCACGTGCCTCACACCAAATCTTGGAGATTTTCCCTCACAAAATCAGAGTGTTTTGTCTAGTTTTGTACAAAATGTGCTTGATCATGCTCCGTGTTCCATGATTTAAGTTCTGTGGAAGATATTTGCTGTGTAGTATTAATGTTGATAATGTTAATTCATCCTTATTAATTTTGTACTTTAATTCCTCACTTGTAACCTTGATTTATTTGGCTACTTCTTAATGAGCTTGATATTCTTTAATATTATTTATTCAAGTGGTTTGAAGTTTGACGAACAATAATAATAAGGTCCAAATTCATAGCATAAAATAATAATAATAATTACAATTTGCACTAGAATTTTTTCGAATCTATTTAACAAGAAAGAAAAATCAATTAAAATCAAACCCAGAATGTGAATAAAACCCTTGAGGTCTAAACATTAATAAATTTACTACTAGCAGAATATTTTTCCTCTGATGACCCGTTTTCTAGAGAAAAATATCATGGCAAAAAACTCACATGATTTAATTCACTCTTTTGAACAAGAACTTGAAACTGAACTTTTTCTCTCAACTGGAAATTCCAAAATCTTAAAAAATTACACCAGACTTAACTTTATTTTATTGTTGTAAGCCGATGAAATCCTCACATAAAATCTGTGTGTAGATTGTAGATTGTAGACTTTAGTTTGTAGATCAGAGGCTTAGATAATAACAATGGTGGGGAACTGAAACTGGTAGTCAGTTTTAAAGGTTTACAGTAGTTTGGAGTTCAAAGTATCCTCAGTATCAGAAAAGATGGTGAAAATAATAAGGTAGTGTACAGTGTATAGCGTAGTGCTTGTATAGTCCACCAGAGAGGAAAACATTGAAAGTAACAATAATAATAATAGTAATACTTACAGGCTTATATACTACAGTCTGCATACAGCCAGGATCCAGAATCCTGAGACTATTCACTATTGCATATTACAAGTTACTGTTTGAAAGGAAAAACATCAAGGAATGTCGAAGGGAGAGGAAGAAATAATAAGGAGAAAAGTGACTGAGTGGATGAATAAAGGAATGAACGAAGGAATTGTGCCTTTACTCTTTAGACTTTAGTCAGAAAAGTATCTAGTATCTAGTATCTAGAATGTAGAATGTAGAAGAACAAGAAAGAAAGAAAAAGTAATGGAGAGAAAGATTTTGGGGCAGATGTAATAACACTTGGATGTTTATGTGTGGAAATCCTTCCTTTATCATATCATATCTATCTATCCATCTATTGAGTCTCCAGTCTCTAGTCTACAGTTGAGATCGAGATGACTGAGCAAGATATTTTGTTAGATGGAGGCAAACCTTTTCTCATCTCATCCCTGGAATTATATGCAATATGCATCTACAACATTGCCTGCATTCTGTATTGTACATATGTAGGAAGAGGAAGTAGAGACACCAAAAGAAAGTAGTAAACACTTTCACCAAATGTATATTATTAGTGCGGCGACGGCGACAACGACAACGACAACGACAAAGAGACGACGATGACTCAGAAACTTGTATTCATCCATCTATCTTTCTCTATTCTCTACACTGTATAAATGCATATTGGACATCAACATAAATACAAACTTCAATTCAATTCGATATGATATGATATGAGGAACTGACAATGAGTTTACAACCTAGGACTAGAATCTAGAATCTAGAATCCAGATTTCCCTTTCTCTTCTCCATTTTCTGTGTACAATGCAAACAGTAGGAAAGATGGATGAGGTAAAAATAAAAGAGAAAAGTCGCAGTTCTACTTTGTAGGCAAGTTCTTCACTTTTCTCCAACTTTTATTCCATTTCCAACTGACATTCTCATCGTCTCGTCCTTTTGCTCTGGTTCTTTTTTCTTTTCCTCATTCTTGTTTTTGTCCTTCGTCCGCCACATCTACGGTCTACCGTATTGTACAGTATTTATATATTTGTATATTTGTATTTGTATTAGTGGTCGTAATAATAACAGTAACAGTAAAATAGCGGGAAGTAATACAGAGTAATGGAGACCATTGAGCGTTGAACATCCGCAATCTTCAGTCCTCGTGCAAGAAATCAAGAAAATATGTACAATGTACAAACTACAAACCTTCTCCAGTACTAAAATGTGCGAAAGGCAATACAAAATATTTTTTGGATATTCAAAATTTTTAGGATGGACAGTCAACAAAAGGAAAGAAATAGTATACAGTATGAAGTTATAGAAGACAATTCTTGAAGAGTATTGTACATTTGATATTGTTTATGGTATATTGTTGTGCATAAAGGAAGATGGGAAATGTTTGAATGCAAACTTTGCAAAGGGTACAATGTGCGCAGTATAGAATCTAAAATGGTTTCATTTTCATTGTATCTGTGTGAGACAATTTCTTGTGTCATGGTTTTGTGTTCAGTTTTCTGTGGTGGTTCTTGTGTCATGTAAGATACTGTACATTGTACATGTTTTGATGCTATGGGATTCGGTGCAATGTAATAGGAGTGTGCTAGATGAAGACTAGAGATTGGAGATAGACAAGAGCACTTTACACTTTGTGCTTTACTCCTTCTCCCACAAGTCACAGATGCTCATTTTCCCATCTAGCAATCAAGCGGATTTTTTGAAATAGTGGATGGTGAATGCTTGTCTTGTGTCTTGTGTATTGTGTACATATTTAATATTATGTCAGAACATGCTTTTGGTTGTATGCTGTAGAGTGTAGATTGTAGATTGTACACACGCATTTATAGACGTGTATTTCAAAGGAGATTGTAAAGAAATTTTGTGATAGTGGATCAGTGAATGCAGAATGCTGAATGCATGTTGGATGTTGTATGCGGATTTTAAAGCCGACTGTGTCAACCCGAAAATGATTAATGACGAGTCTATCACATTCCTTTCTCGTGCTCCTCTTTGAGGTTTGGTTTGGCTGTGTTTCTTGTACTTTGCTCGTCTCTAGTTTTTTGTGGTCTCACGTCTCATGTCTGATCTGGTCTCGTTTTTCAAACTTTCACATTTCCCTATTGATGTTGAATGTTGGATGTTACATGTTACATCATGTCTGTCCAGTCTTCCAGTGGTGAGGACTGAGGAGTATAAAACACTTGAATGAATGTCATTGATCGCCATACATTACGCACCATGTTCCTGTCGCTCTTTTTATAGCATGTGAATTTTCTCCCTGTCTCTATCCTTCCTCTACTTTTACTTACTATCCTTTCTACTCTTTCACCTTCTCCGTCTCCATAAAGCTCTTTCTGCTGAAAAGGTAGACCAAAAGTTGATTTTTTGCTCACATTTGCAAATGTCTCATGGATTTATGCTGAACGAGGAAGGAGAGGGAAATTTCAGACCTCCCTCGACGGACATTTTTTGTACAGATTTCTCTTCACATTCAATATTAATCTACATTTTTAAGACTTTATACTTTATATCATATAAAATTAATTTCTGAGATTTTTTGAATATTTTTGAGGTTTTCTTTTTGACACCAAGAAATAGGAACATTTTACATTTCTCATACAATTTTTCCTTAAGCTAGAATATTTGTACTGTTATTTTCCTTTCTGAGGAAAACCAAGGTTTCACATACAGACCAGTGACTACTGACTACTGAAGAAGGAAGGAAGTACATGAACATAATTCAGAATTCAGCAGTATAATATCACACAATACATAATGTGAATATCTTTGGATACTTTTAGTTTAATATAAAAGCACGAAATCCAGCATGTGTAATGTATATTGCAGCTACGGAGTCTAAAGTGTAGCTTGAAAAGACTGAGGAGAAACCTTGTTAAATATGCATTTGGCTGTCTATCTACTTATGACGGCCTCTTCTCTCTTCTCTCTACTCCTTCTGTCTCGTTATTTGTTTCCAGCAGCAACTACAACTCCAACTCCAACTTTTCCCTTTTTCTTTCTTACCCCAACTTCAACTCCAGCTCCAGCTCAGTTGAAACTCAGTGGCATGATACTCTTATTATTTCTATCTTCTTGCTTTCTTTTGTAAAGGTGTGTGTATTTTGTATTTGTCTGTGTGTGCCTGTTTCATCTGCGTAAAATGCATACACATGAATAAATGCAACGCATGAAAGATGCAAACACAATCCGAGGGGAGGGATGAGTAAAACGCTTGAAACTTGTTCATTCTTTATTCCTTACTCTTTGTACTTACAGGAGTAGTGAGTAGTATGTTGTATGTTGTAATAAGAAGAGTAAATACCTTACAGAAAAATACATGCTCATGTTCTCTGTAAACTATACATTATACATGTTATGATACATTCATAATTTTGCATAAATCCATGGTGCATGCGTGTGTGTTTGTGTGTGTGGACGCATTTCCTTTGATCTCGTCTGTTAGTAAATCTTGTTAAGTAAACTGGTGTTATATTTGTGATGTAAAAGGAGGGAAGATGATACACACTGACTTGTGAGTATGGAGTATGAAGTATTGAGCATTGAGCAAGTATTCTATTACATTTATTACAATCTCAAGACTCAAGATTCCTTGTCGGCATGTCTTAGGTTGAAAGCTGACGAAACATAGAATAGAATATGGATATAGATATAGAATAACAAGCGCATTTGTACTTGACTGTATTGTCTTTAATTGTATTTGAACTAGAACTAGAAGAACCTTCAAAACTCTCTAAACTAAAACAAGCATTAAACAGCGTATTATTATTCCATTATCTAAAGATAGTAGAGTGGATATAGTGGATTTTGATAAAACAAACGGTAAAATGCAATTGAGAAAGAAGAAAGAATGTAAGTGGATGAAATGGAAGGATGAGGGATCGAGTGATTTTGTTTGAGAAAACTGATGAAAATGATGGAATTCCTTTTATTCCTCCAACACTGGGAAAAGAAAAAAAAGACAGAGAGAAAATGAAAGAGAAAGGGGGGAAAGAGAAAAGGAGAAAAGCTTGAGGGTATTTGATTCAATTTTCATTTTGTCGACATCATTTCACCCTCACTCTCAACTCTCAATTCTCAATACTTCATACTCCATACTCAATTCTTCAAATCGTCTCCTTTCTATTCTTTTTCTTTTTCTTCTTTTGAGCTGTTGAGCTTTGGTAATCGTACTCGTTTTCGTGTACACGATAAGCTCACGCACGAGAGAATGCAGAGTGCATATCGTATGCCAATTGCAAGTATCGATGAAAAACTAAAAAACTCAAAAGAAGGAACATGGATATACTCTATACTTTATACTACACCAGATTTGATATTGAATTCTGGTGGAAGCTGAAGCTCAATCTGATTCTGAAGTTTGCAGAGTTTTCATCACACAAATATTCCAATCTCTTTCTACCTTAAAAGATTTTTCTTTCTCTTCCGTTGCTCAATATTCTTTCCCAACGAATTTGAATTTGAATTCGAATTCGAAGACTACTGAGAATTTCTCCCCCTTGTTTTTAACTATATTATAAATTTTTTCATCCCCTCACATTTAAATCTTCGGTGAAAGGCGAGATAAGTGCTGACACAGCGTGTTAAGTGTGAAGTGTGAAGTGGAGAAGGGAGAAAATCCAAAAATCCGAAAAGAAGGAAAAATATCATTGCTCTTTACTCTTTAAGAATACTTTTCATACTACACAGAATGTACATGGTGCTTATTGCAAATTCCTTTTAGCTTCTAGCCATATTCCGTATGTACATTGTACATTGTACATGTTCCTTCATTCTGCATTCTTTACAAAAAAATTCCCATTCTTCAGCTAAAAATATGTAATGTCTGTACAAATATTAGTTTTGACTTTTAACATTTGATATCACAGGATATCACCGACAAATAATCAAACGTTTTTCAAAAGAATTCAAAAGACTTTAAAAGAATGAGCAAAACAGATAAAAAACAGAAGACAGAAGAGGAGACAAAATTCTCAAGACATTAAGAAATAAGAAACCTTGTCATTGACAATTGTCAGTGACAGAGATCATAAGCCGTCGTCTATTCAGCGTTTTGTATTTTGTATTTTGTTTTTTGCAAACTAAGTATTTCCGGGTTCCGGAGAAACGGAAATGGAAAGTGGTCTAATTTAATATGACGACTGCCGACCAGACTAAATAGGTCTAAAATTTTCTAACCAACAATAAACTAAATTTATTCATTTATTTCCATTATTTCAACACAATTGTGCAAAATACGCATATCTGTACAATGTACAGTGTACATTATATATCGTACATTGTACACATTCCACATGAATGAAGCTAAAACAGAGAAAGAATTATTCTGGTTCGGTTGCATTCTACATAGTTTTAGCTAGAATGAGAACCACATCAGATACATGAGGAAGGGAAAAGGACAAAGTTTTGAAATAAATAATACGCAGAGAGAGACATTAACGACGTACTTTACAATTTTTTCTTGTATGAGACAAAGTAATCATTTGAATTGCCCAATTGCCATTATCCACACTGCTATTCTTCCTACTTGCTGCTGTTGCACATCTCTGCTCTGTTTTGCACTGTGCTGGTTCAGCTTCTGTTTCTGTTCAGGGCACCAACGCTGCTAAACTTATCCTAGATTCTAGATCCTGGATTCTAGATCCTGGATTCTAGATTCTGGCTCTGGCTCTTAGGAAATGGCAGAACAAAACAGAACAGAGCCACGGAGGCGAATAGGTCTACGATGCGACTGTGTACATTTTACATAGTAGTAAAAAGACAAGGCTGTAAAAAGGATGTAGGATAATAGAAGAGTTAAATTGCACTGAAATTTTCTCAACAAAGAAAGAAAGGAGACGCAAAAGGAGGAATACTAAAGAAACCCAAGAAAATAAGAAGAGGAACAAGCTAAAAGTGCGTGTGCCTGTGCTCGGTGTATTTTCTCTTAACCTATGTATGTACAATGTCCACATGAGTGTGAGTGTGTATTCGTTTGGGTTTGTGTGAGTAAAGTGTTTTATGCATAATACATTGGATGTTCAATGTTCAACGTTCAAGTGACATTTCATTTCATAGGACTCCTCCACTCCTCCACTTGTGTAATCCTCCAAAGTTTATTTTGATTCTGTCTCTTATTATACTTTCCCTCCTTTTTACTTATTCTACATGTACAAACTACATGTATGCAAAATGCAAATGTACACAGACATGTGTAATGTGTGTGTCTTTAAAAGCTCAACCTAACATGTAAAATGTAAAAGACAGAGGACAAAAAGAGAAAAGCACAAGCAATTCCACTTCAAAATATATAGTATATTTGTATTTGTATTCGTATTCGTATTCCCTTTATAGATTACAGAGCTTTATTTCTAGCTTGTTCTTGTATTTGAGCTTGAGATAAAGTTAAAATATCTATATAAAAGAAAGTGGATGCAACATGGACAAAATTCTGACTGCTATCATACATAACTATATAATAATCCAGACGGCATTAGGCAAAAGAACATGAAAATTCATGTCATTTTCTCCAATCGTTTTAATACCACTCATTCTCCAGTCTGGAGTCTCCACAATCTCTAGTTTCAAGTCTCCAGTCTCCAGTCTTGAGTACTCATTATTTGTGACAGTCGGAAATATTTGCAAAGTGGAAGAGGAAGTCTTTTGTACATGAGAATTGACGTTTTGCCCACAGAATTATTCAAGCATATACTTGTAACTTGTAACTTTTAGACCGGAGGATTTAACAACAACTTACAAATGTTATTACAATTGTTAGAGTTGATATTGATATTAGCTGACATTTCCTGGTCTGGTCTGGTCTGGTTTGAGCTTTAGAGTTGTTCATAAAACGTTCATGTATCCAAGTTTCTGACTTTTGACTCCAGACTCCTGACGTCCAATTATTATGGCATGTTCATTGTTCATTCTTTTGGAAAGAGTAAGAGTAAGAGTAATCTTTTTTGTATGAGACTTGGGCGTTTACAAGTTTGAGAATTTTGGATTCTGTGGATTTGGTTTTGGATTTTCTGAACTTGAGGAAACTTTACGCGCTAATATGTGAGGTCTGATGTCTTAGCCTGTGGTTGCTTTGGCTTTGGCTTTGGTTTAACCTTGGGAAAAGTGAGTATTTTACATGCGTTGAAACAAGATGATTTTCTCAAACTATGGACAGAATCTCTTATCTAAAGTCTAAAGTCTGTGGATGAGGATGAGGATCTTTGAAACTTGAAACTCGAGGCTGGAGTTCAAGTCAAAGTTTAAGATGGTGTTAAAGTGTGAAAGAGGATGAGGAAAAGAGGAAATGGCTTGCTTTCCGAGGTGTAAACGTGCTCATTTACTTTAGATTAGACATTAGAAGTTAGACATTAGACATTAGACCACAATGACCTATCTGAAATGAAGATAAGACAAGTAGGAAATAAGTAAGGAAGGATGAAAGGAGCAGCAGGGATTGTAACATCATTATTATCCATGTTACTACCAGTTACAAGTTTACCATTGTTATTTCTTAAATCTTATGTAAAAATAGTATGAGATGCAGTCAAATTTTAAGGTTTGAGTTTTGAGATTAAAGCTCATTTTTTGCATAGGCCAGTTGCCACTTCGTCAGAAAGTGTACATTTAGATTTTGCTTAGTATTAATTCTCCAAGATAAAAGTTGTTTTTATCCTTATTTTTCGTAATATAGAGAAGAAAATACATTCTATGTGCAATGTTCTTAGAGAAAACTGTACTAGTGAACTTTTGTGCTTTTGTTTTTCAAAAACTCAAGCTGTATAAATAGAGAGTAGAGTTTTACTCTTTCAGAAAAGAAAAGCGAAATGAAGGGCATATAATATTTTGTACACTGAGCATTGCTGTATTTCTCAACTTGATAACACACAGTAGACAGAGAAAAGAGGAAGGTGAAGAGAAAAGGACAAAGATATGAAAGAGAGCGAGGGGGAGAATTATCTTTAATAAATCTGACCAAATTAGACGTGAAGTTATTTTTGGGGTCGAGGGTCGAGGATCAATTTCATTTTCCCGTCTCTTTTCCTCTTCCTGCTCTTCCTGTACTACATGCTCTACCAAAATATACTTTGACTCTCCACCAAACTCCGAGACTCTGTGACCGTTATACCAGTGCATAGTTCATAGAAGTGTACGTGTATTTACTATAAAACAAATGGTGCTTTCTGTACACCCGAAATCCGAAACATACTTGGGAAATACCCGGAGAATTTACGACCAAATTCAATTCTCCGAATTGGGGTCACACAAGATAAACTTCACACACTCAACCAACTTGTGTGTCCAAAATCCCAATTCCAAAATCTCGGCAATTTACTCACCAGTTAAAGCAACATAATTATCAGTGTACAGTGTACAGTGTACAATGTATTAGCGGAAAATTATGCCGACGTTTATGTTCTACAAGTAGTTATTCTTCCTTTAGTGCCCAGTGTTTAGTGTCTAATAAATTAGGGCAAGAATCACACTCATAAATCAAGTAGTTTGTCTCACCTAGTTACTAAGTTTCATTGCAAAACTGGGTACTGGGTACTGGGTAGAATTTGAATTTGAATTTTCCTACCTTTTACCTCCTCCTTCAAGTTCCTCACCAATTTATTTTGTCAAAAGTAAATAAACAAAAACAAATGTGGATGTCAAATGCCAAAATGTCAATGTCGGCGACAGTATTCTTCATTTCATAGAGTTGAGTTATAGGTATGAAAAAAACAACAATAATAATTCTTCTCCAACTTCTCGGAATGACTCAATAAATATTTTTGTCACCCTTTCCTCTTTCTTTTACTGTTTTTGTTTTTGTTCTTTGAAAATTGATGACATGATTCAGCATAGACCAACAAACATGCATGTAGTGTAAGAGTAATAAATAATGCAGGAACGTGAGTAAAATGACTTATTATTATTCATATCTTTTTGATTGGTACAATGTGCATCGAGCACATGGAAGTAAAAATCATGATCATTTGTCTTGTGACCAAACAATAATTTGATTTTGATTTTTTTATCAACAGTAAATTGTAAATTATATTTCTATGCATTGCATATACATATGCATATAAATCTTCATGCACAATTCGTAAAATTGTATGTATAATCTTGTATAAATAGGATCTATTATCCATTATAAATTATAATGATATGGAAATATTTTTATTTCCAATGCTCAACACTTGCAATGCATAAACTCTACCTCGAAGCTCTAAAAGAACCTATAAGTTGTTTTGATTGCCTTTCCATTCTCCATGTCACTGGATTCTGAATCTGATTTGCTGACTTTAACAAGTTTGGACTGTCTTAAGTGTACAGTGTACAGACATTTTGTAGATTGTGCATTGTGCATTGTACATGGATGCATCAAACTTGTGACTTGTGAAGTGCTTGAAAGAATACATAATTGGTTAGATTTTGACAAAGAATTAAACTAGCAGCTCTCGACTCTCGACTCTCGACTCTGGGTTCTCGGCGTGACACAGATGATGATATGGATATTTTGATCCGATACCCTTTGTTGACGTTAACATGCACTGGGGAGTGTTGGTGTCAAAGGACGAGGAGACTAAAGACCAAAGACTATACGTCATACGACAGCAAACAACAAGTAACGAGTTACGGCTTTTCTGTCACAGCACCAGAGTAACGAGCATAAAACGACAGAGAGCTGTAAATTGTAAAACTGATGAAGTTCTTCTTCTTTTTCTTCCTGGAACACAGCCGTCAAATCATGTTCTGTGTTATGCATGAAGCTTAGTCAGTCTATTTAATTTTTATGTAAGGCTCTTTTCTGTATACTCTGTACTCTGTACTTTGTATTCTGTATAAGGAAAGGGACAAAACTCAAAACTCTCTGTCTCATTTTATCTGATACCAAATCATTCATACGAGAACAAGAACTAGTCTGAGAAACACTGAGACTAAAACTAAGAGCAAGAGAACCAGAACCAGAACCAGTCAAAAAGGATGACGAATGATGAACAAGTGTAGGAAAAGAGGGGACGAGGGAATTTGAAAATGTGTTGGCTGCTGGATCTCTGATCTGATCTGAGGAATGAAATGGAAATGGAATCGGAATCGGAATGGTATTGAGAGGAGGGGAAAGGAGAGCTAGAGCAAAGAATGTAGAATGTAGAACATGCACAAATGCAATATAATCTGAATGCATAATACACGTATCACGTATAGCATTAGGGGTTTTCTTCTAAAGTTTGAAGTCCTTTTGTCTCTCTTTAGTCTAGAGCTTTTGGATTTGGGATTTTGGATTTTGGTGGGTTTTTGATTGAAAATGTGTGGAATTTAAATATTGAGATTTTTTCTTGTGGAATTTATTTATTCCTTTCTTTATTTTGCTTTTTTTCCACTTGTCTGCTTTACATATGATATATTTCGTATTTTGTACAGATATTGTGTAATATGTATTAGATTGAAATGTACTTTATATTTGTGTTTGTATTATTTGTATTTGTGAATAGATGAAAATGGGGCTATTGTGGGAGAGGACGGAGAGGATGACTATGAGACGAGTGATGAGACCAAACATGAGTCGGAGGGAGACCTCGGAGGGATGATACCAAAGATTGTGGAGATGAGTAAACCCACTTCTGGACAAACATTCAAACAGACAGTCGGGTCATCCCTCACTCTGGTTTGTAAAGTTGAAGGAGAGGCCTTTGTCTCCTGGATTAAAGTAAGTTACCTACGTACTACATACACTTGATATCATATACATTACATAATACATGAACACATTTTTCCTGCTTTTCTATGCAGTTTGCATGAAGAAAAATACAGGGTTTTATGTTTTATATAAAGAGATAAAATGGTTCGTTTGTTTCATGTTTATTTATATGAAAAACAATCTTATAAACAAGAATCTGATATCTGATTACTGATTGCGATTGAAATTATGATTGAATCTTTGTAATGACAAGTCAATTTTCATGCATTCCTCCGTATGTATAATGTATGTGAAACATTAGAAATGGGTATACGTGGAAATGACGTAGGGGGTCTATGAAAAATGCAAGTTGCATAAAAGAAAATGGAAGTTTGTGGATGGATAAAATGTGGCAAATTGTCCTTTTATAGCCACAACTTGAATTAGCTCACCAGGAGGGATCATTCTTATTCTTATTTGTACTGTATGGTTTTTGGTTTTGGTATTTGGTATTTGTATTTATTTCCTTTTTCATCTCTGTGTTTAGGACGGAGTTCAACTGCCCAAAATGAGTGGTCTTCAACAAATTGAGCTGACAGATTTGACTACACAGGACAGCGGAACTTATCTCTGTAACGCTTGGTCGGAACTTGGTCAAGCTAATGCAACCTTTGTCGTGGAAGTTTATGGTGAGCATTGAAGATTTATTCAAATAGCCGTGTATTTAATTTCTTAGCCTTGTTTGGATCTTTGGATCTTTTCATGTCGAGAGTCGAAAGTCAAGAGACTTAAGACATGATGTTTCACTACTGAAGATTCGTGCGCTTTTTAATGCTTCATGCATCATACAGTCAAAAATACAAAATAAACTGACATTTGTCACACATCTACTTTATGCTTTATCAAACTTTGACTACTGACACATTTTTTGTATATATTATTATTTTGAACATAGATATTGGAATGATTGGTGGACCTATAATCACGCTGTTGGAGCCATCCAATTTGACGGTGGAACAGGGGAAAGTAATAAAACTACGGTGTCACATTCAAAGTGAAAGTCAACCACGAATACAATGGATTTATGAACGAGATGACAGCGGTGCTTCACAACAGCAACAGTCAAATACCGACAGAGCACTCAAAGAGGTTCGTCCAGTTTTTGTTTTGTTTGTCTCCTCCTGTTTGTACTTTATTTATTTTTTATTTACACACCCTGATTCTATAACATCAACATGTTAGCTTAAAAACTTTTGTAATAAATAAAAACATTGATAATAAATAATAATAATATTCTGCTCAACGGTTAGTTTTTAGTTGTTAGTTATGAAGTTTCTTTGTAACAGTGATTATTTTGATGTGGACAGAACTCTTTTTTTTAAATGTGACTTATGACTTATGACCTGACACCATCCTTTTGTATTTATTACTGTCAACTGTGCACTTCCAAATTCAAATTCAAATTTAAAGTAGTAATAGTAATATCTGTAGTACATGACAAAATATGACACTTGTGCATCAAAAAAGGCGTGCATTTGACACGCTCTTATCTTTGACCTCTGAACTCTGAACTCTGAACGTTGACGCTGTTTATAAAATATAAAATATATAAATATGAATATGTATTGTATGTCATTTGCTACTGTACAAATCCTGATCCTTGATTTAACAGTGTACAGTTTCTCTCCCCTTCATTTTCATTTTCTCGTAGTATTTAATATTTAATGCTTTAAGGATTTACGTGTGCATAATATAATTGTAATTATTACATTTGTCGACTCTTGTTTTCCCTTGTGTAGAATGCATGGCACGGGATGACGAGTAAATTCAAGGTTATGAATACAACCAATCCAGTGCTATCACTTCAAAATGGATCTTATGTCAGTGAGCTTAAACTAAATACAGAGAGTCAAGAGTCGAGTGGAGCGTACATTTGCCTGGCTACAAATAATAAGGTACTGTACACTGTACACTGTACACACTACACATGCAGTCAATTTTATGCTTTCGATGACAAAAATTAAAAGTATAATGTGTCAGCATATTTATTTGAATATTTAGCATATTATACAATTTTATTCATCTATTTATTATGCAAAGCTTCTTTACACTACGAACTAAAGAAAACTAAAGACCGTGAAGTAATAATTTTATTTTATTTTTATTTTTGTGCATACAGGGCTACAATTTTTTAAAGGGGTTCGTCCATATTCTTCCTTCAAGTAAGTCAATAAGTCAAGTTCAACTCATAATATTAATATTTACTATGTTACGTGTACATTTACATAAGTGTAAGATAAAAAGTTGTATTTTGTAGTCATTTTTGGTGCTAAAGAAATTCCTTCAAAACTAGAGTAACCCTGTAAAACAAATTTTACTTTTTTAGACTATTTCCTACATTCTGTATTCTATGCATATATGTTTAATGTTAGATTTATTTTTACATGTGTGCTCCTCAAAATCTCCGTCTGTTCTTTATGTGTACATACTTTAGTAAGAGTAAAGTCAATAGTCAATACAAATAATACAGAAGTAGTAGAAGTTGGCAATAAACCTAAATGTGTACACGGAAAAGGGAAATGGGAATGAACTTTTCATAGGGTGAATGATATGAAAATTGTATTATAAATATGCCAGCGTATAGTAATAACACAGAGACAGACAGCAAACATCAGACATCAGCCATGTAGAATGCAGATAGAGAGATAGATAGAAAGAAAGAAAGAGGATCAAAGCTTTTGTAGAGTTTTTCAAATGCAATTCCATGGAAAATCTAAAACCTAAAGCTTCTCACCACTCACCATTACGTACAAATATTAGATAGCTAAATCCTTATGTAATAGCATGGTTCATTCATTGAGTACTTGAGTACTTGCATTTTTCTCCAATCTTTAGACCTTAGAATGCTACAGAATTCAGAATATGGACAATGTACACATTTGTACATATATTTGACAGTTTTCTCCATTTATGTATACAAGTATCGTACATTACACATTACACATGCAAGAAATAAGTATCAAGTAGGAAATTGGAATGGAAAATCGAGTAAGAGTGTGTAGCATATTGTACATTGTACATATAAATGTATGTATGGATAGTAGAGAGACTGGAGACTCGAAACAAGGAGGGAGATGAAAGTAGAGAGACAGGAGAAGGAGAAAGAAGCAGAGTGGAGAGGATATTTGTTCTTTTTGCCTTTCTCTCGCTGTCTCTCCCTCTGTCTCTTGACAAGCTTTTCGTTTCATCTCATTTTATCAAGTTTACCCGGTGTACTCTACTGTGAAATATTTTAGGATGAATTTTCCATTTCTCCATCCCTTTCCCTTTTTCCTATCTCTTCACTGCTCACTGCTGTTTACTGAACTTTCATCTAGTAACACCTAATACCTAATAATACATACGCATTAAAGATTTGCTCACTCCTGTCAGTCAGTATCAACTTTTACCCTTCAGCCCTTCTCCAGTTTTCCGGAATAAATGTAAATTGCAATGGATTTTTGAATCATTCCATCTTTGTACATGTTCAATTCAAAGAGAGCTGGAAACTGGACTTTCCATTTAGATATTTTAGATGTATAAATTATTTCTAGTTCTGTATATTATACAGCTCATAATATTATAATATTTATGAATTTCACTATAGAAATGTCGGGTAGTTTTTCTCCAAATTTGAATTTAACTAAAGGAGAAGGTTAGAATTTATTTCATATTTATTAGTTTTATTCACAACATACGCAAGTCTTTATCTTTTCCTTTGTTTTCATTATGACCAATATGTACAAATTATAAAGAAAGAAGAAAGTGGAATGGAGAAACTTGTACCAGGAATTTGAATTGAAGTTTGAGAATTTAATTTTGAAGATTGAAAACTATTGGAATTTAATTACTGATTAATGAGCTATTGACTGATGGGTTTTGTTTTGTTCTGTTCTATTTTGTATTAAAGTTCCAAGTAGTGATTCCTTTGGAATATTATTGGCCATTCCATCAACGCTTGTGGTATTGTTTGCGGCTTTAATTTGTTTCTGCGTGCGTCGTTGCCAGCACAAGAGTCAAATTAGACATCGCAACGGTGGTTGTGGACCGGATGGGAATAATGTGGTCATAACTACGGCCGCCAACTATGCGAATCCAGTGGATGTAATTCAAAATAATCATAATAACCTTCGGTTCGGGATGGGACATTCGCATCATCATGGTCATCCAAATGGTCATGGTCATGGTCACATGAATTCATCTTTACCATTTTGCAAGACGACGAGACATCAAATGGCTCATCCCCATCCACAGATTTCTCATCCTGGCAGTCAAATAATCACGGATGGACGACGATCCATGATCCCTTCAAACTTTGGGAATCAATTCTACTGTAAGGAACCGTCTAATGCTGCAGCTTATGCTAGTGTGCCTATTCATACCAATTCTACTTTTGGAAGGGCACCCCCACTACCCAGCTTCCCTCCTTGTGACAGAACCAACTTTAATAATCAAGGTAACAACTTTAATAAAACCTTTTGATTTTTTTTTTTAGAAATTATTATAATTTTCACATTTGATCATATTTTAATGTTTTTACTATTTATGTTTTCTTTTGGTTTCATTTGAAACAAAAGGTCTGCTGACCCCTTTACTTACTCAAACAGCGAGTTCTAACGGGAGTGACGCGTCATCATCGGATAAGAAAAATTCTCGAAATCATCAAATAAGACTATAATACGTAATTCAAGAGAAGACATGAAATGAAATGATGATGCTGTACTAAATCTAAAATTAAATCTAAGTTTCTGTGTACATCCAAATGTAAATAGAAAAAAAGATATAAACATAAAATGATATGATATCGTATGTATCGTAACTGCTGACTAATTAGACTTTAGATATCGTTAGATTTTACACTTATTATCGCCATTCTTACCAATTTGATACTTTGTACATATAATATATTAATATATATTATGAACTTGAAATTCGTACAACTACAAACTACCTACAAATATTACAGTAAAAACATCTGCGTGCTTTAATTGTACATTTTTACTATACGTTATTAGTTATTAACTATTACTACAAAATACAAATACAAATATGAGTACATGCAACAACGTTATATTATAATCTGATTTATGTATGTGTATAATATATTATATATTTTAGTCTAGTCAGGTTTTTTATTCTTAATGTATACTTTGGTTCCGTCTTATGTGTACTCTAGCCGTTTTAGAATTAATTGAATAAAATACTTTAGTAAGAATAATTTCACTTGGAGTTGGAATTGGAGACTCAGAAAGATGATAAAAAATACAAGTCAACTGTGCTTCAAAAAGATGTTTTACAATGTACATTTTAAATGAGATTTCTGGTTCAGCCAAATTCAACAATTTTCATGCATAATAATAAAATACTTACAAGTTGTTTAAATATGTTATTATATTAAACGTTTAACATTTTATAGTCCAAATATGATTATGATTATTTGTAGTCCTTTCTGAGTCTTAATAATGATTAAGTGAATAGATAAATGATTTTTAATGTATGTATCTATATATATATAGTAAGCGCACGAGAATGAATACTGTATGTTGTACGTTCTATGTTCTATGTAAAAGTAGTTTGTAAATTGTAATGGAAAGGAAATGTTTACTCAGTATTCCGTTGTCCGTTGTACTACGTAAATTATAATAATTAATTGTTAGTAATTACTACTGTAAGGAGCCAAACTAATGTATAGTATTATTACCATGTACAATATTGTTACTACCTGTTAATACTTAAACTTGCGACCATAATGCATTTATTACTCGTTGTTCGTTGTATTTGTAATTTGTAATGTATAATGTATAACCACAATTAAAATATTACCAAAACATACAATAACTCATAAACGTGCATCTACTATATCTTGAATCTTGATCTACTTGATGTTGCTAAGAATGTCATTTGTCATTTTAC
Source organism: Sminthurinus signatus (assembly GCA_019776565.1). Taxonomy (NCBI): domain Eukaryota; kingdom Metazoa; phylum Arthropoda; class Collembola; order Symphypleona; family Katiannidae; genus Sminthurinus; species Sminthurinus signatus. Next base: position 49,835 of record JABASP010000220.1, read on the forward strand.
AATGTAAGAGTCATGACTACGGAAACATTATTATATAAAATATAAAAGTCCTTAAAACTCAACCACAAAGAGTTGAGCTGTTTGTTGAATTTTTCAGGTTTCAGAAAAATATAGAAATCCGATTCATTAAGTATTGTGTCTGTTTGTACTTGAATCTGTAATCTGAACCTTGAATGAAGATTATAAAGGAAATAAACACACTAAATGTTTACTTAAATTTTTACAATAAGATATAGATCATAAATATCTTCTAGCTTTTATATAAACTCACTGATTTGCATTTTACATTTTTACATTTTTACGATAATTGATAATGAGGAGATATTCAATATTCATCTTATGGATGTTCAGGGATTTGACAATTTACAATCGTCTACAGTCTACAGTGTGGTTGGATGTTGGTTGTTGGTGATACTTTTACTTTTTAATACTTGAATGTGCACTTGTACAATATGAGACAGGTATTAGATATGAGATATTAGATATGAGAAACGAGGCATGGGAATTCCTTTAGACTGGCCTGTCTCACCAAATAAAAACTTTTCCTTGATGATTGAGAGACGGACTGGGGAGACACAAAAAGTTTTGCACTCTCTTCTTTTGCATCCTTTTAGTCAGCAAATTCCTATCCATGTACCGTACAAGATACAAGTATAATGTATAATGTAGTTGACAAACAATACCCGGATGTGTTATATTTTACCTCTTTTTTGTTTCAGTTTTCAGTTTAGTTTTATGCACCGATATTTCATGGAGGGAAACAATGGGAGATGGGAGGAAAGTAGGAAGTTGGTGGATAGAAAACTCTCCCTCTCTTTGTCTTTGGATCCTGGTTTCGTTAGGACAAGCTACAGCCTGTCACTTGAGAAAGAATTACAAATGGTTTTCCTTGATAGAGCCTTCCCTTATTATTTGATGGGAAGAAACACTACACGTAAACTATTTTAGCATGATGGATTTCACTTGAGTGATGTGAGTCCTCAGAGACTTGGAGACCTCCAACAAGTATACACATGGAATATACTCATGTCTATCATGGGTACTGAATACTTTGTGCTATGTATCTAATTGCATTCTCACCCTTGATGTTTTATGCATGGGCATTCCAGTATTTCGGGGCTGGATCTATCTACCCTCTCCACTATTTTATTCGTATCTACACGTAAATATCATGCATTGCAGATTGTAGTCTACATTCTACGACATTTTTGGAGACTGTAATAAAAGGCTCAAGTTACAGCCTGCATTTTTCATAGTCTACAGATTATATGCGCATGATTTTGTTACTTTTGCATCCCAATAATGATATAAGTTTTCGTAATCGGTCATTTACAATTTCGGATTTTGGATTTCGGATTCCGGGAAATCCATATGTGACATTTGTATTTGTATTGAACGAAATTTTCGTGACAGTAGACATTTTAACACACTGGACTGTGTGGCTCATTTTAGTACTGTGTTTAGCTTCACTAATTGATACGTGAATCTGTATAATGATAATGATGATGAGAAATGAGAAGTGGTCACACAAGCACTTTTGGATTCAAGTCGGTATATCGGATTTAGAATGAAAATACCACACATTTGCTCGTGTGATACTGATTTCAAGCTTCAAACCATGAGAAACAAGACACAAAATGAGTGTAATAATACATAAAACGGGTGCTCGACGATGGGCACAGAGAAATAACGAGAGGATAATATCGGAATAATAAATGTAATTATCGGACTTTGTCAGTGTTGGATGTCAGCTAGTAGCCAGTAGCCAGTTGGTTGGCTTGGAGTTTTCAGAGGGGCTTTTATAGTTTTCTAGCTCCCTTCAAATCCGATTAAAATAGTACAATACCCGTTATACTCATACTAAGCTGTCTTCTGCTGTCTACAGGGCTCTATGACAGCTATTCTGTTTTACTGCGGAGAAGGATGCAAATGACTGAATTGATAACAGCTTCAAGCTTGTCAATCGTCAATGTCATTGTCAATGTCCAGCTTTTAATCTCACTATAAATACACTCATGTCTCTTGTCGCATTCGGATCTTGTTGACTCTAGTCTAAATTCTGCATTCTGTACAGCTTAAACTTTACACACACACATTATCATTGTCTATTGTCTTTTGTCTACAGAAAAGTACAAATAAGAAAAATACCAGTCAAGTTTATAAATATTTAATCATCGTCATTATCTTTACATTCATATTAATTTATTATAGATTTTAAGATGTACAGTTATAATTTTGAAGTTTTTATTTGCAAGGCTTGAAAAAAGCTTATTAATTGTGGATCCTCAATTCAATTATTTATGTTTCTAAACTTTTCTTAAATAACAGAGATTATGGTCAATCTTTTTCTATATCAAAATGGCTACTCTTTGATTTGACTCTGTACTCTGTGCTCTGTATCCGTAGATAAATGTGTCTGTGAAAGTAGAAGATGTGGAAGATGGACATTTCTTTCTATCTGTAAGTTTGTATGTGAATTTTGGGGGACGGGAAGTAAATGGAGTTTAACTGAATATAATACTGGACTGGATGATTGAAAGGGAGAGGGAGTGAGCGAATGGACGATACAAAGAGAAAAGAGATAGACTCCCTTTCCCTTCCTCTGAAAACAAGGAGGAAAAAGATAAAAGGAGTTCGTGTGTGTTCATTAAAGTTGTGAATTGAAGTTTTATTGAATGTGTCATCTCTTGCTTCCTCTTGCCCGAACAAATCTGGATTCGGTGTCCTGGAATCTGTGGATTCTGGATTCTCAATTTTCTATATCTGTGTATATGAACTGTACATGCAACACATATATAATATACAATTCACTGTACAATGTCCATTCATTGTGTATTATTTCCTTTCTCTTTCAATTTTCAATGATTCCCATATCTTCTTTACCAGCTTTCTTGTACCTTCTCCCTTGACTTGGCATCAGCAACAACCAACAACATCAATATGAACGGTAACTACAGTTACTACAATATCATCGTACAGAATAGCTCATGGATGAATGTGAAGAAATAATAGAACAAAACTTTATACACATAGTTTAACTTTGTACTGACTACTGACTACTGGCTACTGGCTACTGGTGCATTATGTACTATACTTGTGCAATATTTAATACACAATGCACACTATATTATTATCTGAATTCTGAATGAAATGTAGTGATACTATGAACTACGAAACTACAAGTTTCTCATCGTCAGTGATACATATAAGTGTAAATGCATTTGTGTCGAGTATCGAGTATACTTTGTAAATTGTATTTTCTACACATCAACTTTCTCTAGAAGATGAGTACATGTATTTTGTGGGGGTTGCACAGGAGAAGAAATAATTCTATTTCTCAGAGGAAGAAGATTACCCTCATCTTCCTTCTTCATTCCTTCCGACTTCCCATCTATTTCCTACTTCCTACTTCCAAAATTTTCATGGCAGATTACCTTCAAACGAAAGTCCATTATTTGACTACACAGGCATCAGACATCAGACTTAAATGCATTCAGCTTTGAGACTGGACACTGGACAATGCTGACTTGTGAATACATACTAAATTTTACAGGGTAGTCCAGTCCAGTCTGAGAAAGAACTAAAAGAAAGTAAACAATAACAGAAAATACATGAAGCTCCTCATGCTTCATGTTCCAATACTAAACACAGAAATAGAAAAGTATCTACATTCTACAGACTTTCGAGATTCTATTTTCTATTTTCTATCACCAAATTATTTTGTATTTTTTATGCTCATATTTTTTCAATACAGTCTTTAAGATTTACTCTTACATGCTTCCCAATTTCCAATCAATTGACAAATGAATCTAATTAATTTTTATTGAAATTATAATGTTTACCGTACTTTGAATTTTGCTTGTTCTTTATTTTCGATTTTCGATGCAAATCTTAATCAGTATTTGTTACATAATTACGGATTACGGATTAAATTTCCGGTGTTCATATGTTCATTGTTTTTTTCCATAATATTTCGAGTTTCTAGCATACATACACATATAATATTGTAATATGTAAATCCTACATAATGTTCTAATATTTTTCTACACATCATTGTACAAATTGTTTCATTTATAATTCAATAATTTAAATATTAATAATAATTCTAGTGGTTTTATAAATATTTGAGTACGACTAGAAACCTGACTGACACGAAAACAGCCCAGCAAGACGCAAGGCGAGAGTACAATGAATTTTAGAATTCATAACTAACAAAATTGTAGATTGTAAAGAAAATTATATTTTACTTGTAAAATATGAATGAGTAATATTGATCATCATATTGTTATATACTTTACACATTAGAGCTATACGATGTACTTCTATATAATATTTATAATATACTAATTAGAAAAATTTTTTACTTACAGAAGACAGGTATTGTTTAAAAAAATAAAAGGTAAAAGGTTCAACTTGTACACTACGCATCTTGCATATTACCGAATGAAAATTGATCTATTCAAAATGTGAATATAACCTTAACCCTTGCAGCTCAGAGTCAATGCTAAAAAAAGTGTAATAATATTGAATAATACCAATATAAACTTTGCTGTACTAAAAGCTAAAAGCACATGTGCTGATTACAATCTAATGTACATAAGGTAAAAGAAGAAGAAATTATTTTAGATCTGCGTAAAAGTAAAAAAAATCAAGCTCATAATATTTTGTATACATTTGACATTTGTGTTTTTTTGAACACCTAAAATTATGACTGTGGCAGAAATACCTATGCACAAATGTAATTTCTGCCCGTCTCGAAGCGTTTAACTTTTCAAAGGAACATTTTGTCATTAAATTGTCATTTTAGCCATTAAATAGCTATTACATTTAACAGCATTCAATATCTGTAGTCTAGAGTCTAGAATCTAGAATCTATAACAAAATTTGACCAAAACAAGACAAGATTCAGTTTAAATTTGTAAAACGTAAACACAACTACTTATTTAATACATTATTATTAGCTATTTTAAAATTAACTATTACATGTATCTTTATATTTATTTATTGAGAACGAGGCATTTGTTGAGATGAGAGGGCGAGATGTTGTTGGGGCATCTGCTCGTGTGATGATAATAATGATGATGTTGATGATGCTTCCGAGGGAACTCATCAAAGTAATTATGAACATCACTACAGGATTCAGATGAGGAGGAGGAAGCGGAGGAAGATTCACAACTGGGAGCAGGGACAGGAAGTGGGAGGGAACTTTTTCTCCTCCATTTTCGTTTGCGATTTTTATTCTTAATTTTATGTTTTGATGAATCTCGTTCTCGTTCTCTTTCTCTCTCCCTTTCTCTTTCTCTTTCTCGTTCTCTCCAATATCTGTTATCTCGACTTTGATTATTATTGTAAAAGGAACTGGAGGGAGGATTATTATTACTATTGATGTTGATGTGACTATAACTATCATAGGGGAAGGTGGGACTTCTACAAGGGCTTGGGTTTGGGTTTGTAGGAGGATGACTTGCTGGGTCCAGGTCATGATCAATATCAATATCATGATCATGCTGATGAACATCGTAGACGTGATATCTCACCGAGTCAAATGAGGAGTGGAAGCCTCGATGAGTAAAATTGAGGTTGACGTCTCTGGCTGAGGACACATCAGACTCACAATTATGACTAAAATTATAGTCTAAATTAACATTATTATTTTCTCTGTCTCTGTCTCGATCTCTGTGGAAGGAGAAGGGTAGGTGTTCATTAAAAAAATGTTTATGGTGATGATGTTGGTGCTGATGATGATGCCCACCACATTCACAATCTCGATCTCGATCCCGATCCCGATCATGGTGCATCGCCATGGAGATGGAAGTGGACGTGGTCCTACTATTACTATTATGTCCATCAACGAGAGGTTGGAGGACATCCGTTTGATTCTGACTTAGAGTCGTACTCAGAGTACAGCCCGGAGATCGTTTTGACACTTGAGCTTTTCCATTCACAGTCATTCCTGCTCCTGGAGGATTTTGTCCGTTGCTTTTTGAAGTTAAATTTGCATGTGCATGTTGATGTTTGGATGGTTTTGGTGGGGCTGACGGAGGTTGATTTTTAAGGGGGCCACGACAACCGTAGAGACGACTAACACAAACTGCTAGCAGGACAGCCATAATGAGGAAGGCAAAGGCACAAAGTACAGCTCGTTGAACTGTTGCGGATTTTTGCTTTGCCAGCGTCACACTTTGAACATCATGCGGATCTGAATTCCAAAGCAAAACAAAATACAAAATAAATATTATTTCATCTTATTTTTCATTTTAAATATTCTGCTTTCATTAGCATTTTAGCCTTTTTTAAAAAAACAACCTTCTTTATTTGTATTTAAAAACTTACCATTGACCACAAGGACATGAGCTAAACTGACGCTGTGAGCAATGCCGATTTTAGAACCCACAATTGCACATCGATAGGCTCCCTGGTCAGAGGCTGAGGCATTATTAAAGTAGAGTACGGTTGAGTAAGTATTGTTTCCCCTGGCCTTCATCTCAGTTCGGTTAGGATTAAGAGCCTGCACATTGCACATGGAAGAGAAAAAGGGAAGGGGAAAGAATCATTAAAACACCATAAACACAATTTCCGACTAGTTTTACCGCAGGTTGAAAATACTGTGGATACTTTTACCATTTACTTTCTCCTAAAAATATAGGTATATGATCAAAAAGAAGAAGAACGAGGTATAAAAATAAAGATTTATAAAGGGAGAAAAAGAGATGAGGAGGGAAAGTTGGGAAGTTGGAAAGGAAAACAAGGATTTTCTCTTCTCGTCCTTCGGTTTCGGAAATTGAGAAAGAAAGATGAAGTAATATTATTATTATTATTATTATTAGAGGAAAAAGGAACGATCCATCATGAAATGACAAGAAGTCAAGGAAAGTCACGTGTGGTTTCTTCCATCATAGTTCATACTTTACGTATGATATGATCCTTCATCTTTTTGTATGTACTTTACTTTGTACGGAGTAGAGAAAATAGAAAAGATGGTTATGTAATATAAGAGTTTGTTCATCATATCATATTGTATTTTTACCTTGTAGTGGATTCCCTCATAGTTGAGAATTTGATCAGTTGTGTTTCTCTCGGTGGTATCCTCAACAATCTTGCCCCAGACGAGAATATGTGAGAGTCCGGTTGGGTCAGAGTCCTTTAATCGTGCTATACAGGTAATGGAACCATTCTGACCTGGATGAAGAGTCAAATTACTGGGATTCAACGCCAAGATCTCCGCTGTTCCTTGCCATACTCCTCCTGTTCAGTGTTCAGTGTTTAGTGCATCAAATAAAAACCAACAACAATTCAATTACTTTCCCATTCCCTTTTTCTCTATTTTCAGTCTCTATGTACATTGTACATACATTTATACACTATACACATACACACGCATATACATATACTTATAGTGTTCTCTATTTCCTCTCCCCCTTCCATTCCCATCTAAGGAAATGTTTTTCTTCTCTTTTCTCTCGATTTTTGCTCCCTTCGCCTTTCTCTTTCTTCCTCTTCCTCTTCCTCTTTCTCTTTCTTTTTCCTTTGGTATAGCATTTACAACCTATACCTACCATCTTCCTTTGTGCCCTGGGAGACAAAGGGAAATGTTAGCTGACAAAACGGGAACGTAAACGTAACGTCCTCTGTAAAACTATCTACCTTATTCCGTCTTCCGTCTGTGTTTTCACCATTCACTATTCACTAGCAAGTACAAATACCTTTCCTTACGCAATAACAAAGTTGACTTTGACTTTGACTCTGACTTTAGCTTTGGCTTGGTTTGACTTGGTTTGGTTTTTGGTTTGGATACTCCCGTCATTATTAATGTACTACTCAACCATCAGTTTCCTCTCCTCTCAGATACTCCTTCTTTTCTCCCTCCTTTGTAAATAGCCAAACAACACACAGACACAGGAGAAAGCCAAAGCCAACCTTTGCCTGTGTAAGATGTGTACAATGTACAATGTACCTTACCGCACGAAAGGAAAAGTGTACTCTATAGTTTTTATTTAAGAAACAGTACTGAATTTTATGTTTTCATCTTTTTATTAAATTTTTTAAACTAATAAGTGCTACTAAAATTGAATTAATACTCTTTTTTTTAAATATCATGATATTTTTCTTTTTTAAAATATTCCAAATTTTGAGGTGAATCTTGAATAAGCTAAAGGTCTTTGAGGAGGGTAAATTTTGTAGCATGTCTTGCCTGTTGACGGTAGATTTGAGGACTTTTCTAGATTCGCAAGCTACTACCTTTCCTTATTTATTGATGTAACTGAAGAACATGGTAAACATGCTCTTGTTTCCCCCTCTCCCAAAGTACAAAGTACAAAGCAAACAGTAGAGTAATAACATGGAGGATGCAGAATAAAACCTTGTCTTACACGGTAACTTGGAACTATAACGTATTACGTATTACACACACTTGATATTTGATACTTGACAATCACGTTCAAAAATGATACGTTGGTAAAATGAAAATGGGCACACATTACAATAAAACAATGTTGCTTGTGTATTATGTATTCTTTATACAAGTTGTGTAAGCTATACATAGGGAATAAAGACACGTCGAACTTGAAACTTGGTTAAGAAAAGGGGAAAAGTCTTCAAAATACATGGACAATACAATTTTCTACACTGCATAAAATATTTACAAACTCGAGTCTGATAGTCGAGAGTAGAGAGAAGACTGGAAACTTTTATACATGTGTATACGCTGTTGAGTATAGAAAATAGATAATAGACCAAAGTTCATGCATATGCTCTATCCATTATTTAGACAATGCGTATATTGTATGTTTTTGCACGTGTACTACTAACCTGTGACTTTGAGTGTGAATTCATACTCTGTTTTCCCAGCCACACTCCAAGAGGTACAAATGTACTTTCCATTGTTTTTCTCACTTAGATTGAACAACTTCAAAGTGGCTGAAGACTCACTGGATGAAGTCAAATTTCGACGCTCCTTCAATTTTTGAAAAACCAAAACCAAAATGAATAAAAGTTGTACATTTTATTATGCATACTTTTAAAACTTTTAAAAACTTGAACTTTTTATTTTGTCTGCTTTAATACTCAAAAAATTGAAGAAAATTAAGGTAGAAACTTACTGATTTTACAACGTATGACCAAGTGACATTTGGAGTGGGATTTCCTTTGGCTTGACATTTGAGAATAAAATCTGTCCCTCTATCTTTAGTCACTGTTTTCTCCGTAGGTAAACTTTCCACTTCAATTTCAGGTCCAAAGAAAGCTCCATTTTGATTACTTCTTTTATTTGTTTGTTTACTTGGTTTTAGTAAATTTTGCTTCAAGAGATCATCTCCTATAGTATTACGAAAATCCATTTTAAAAAAACAAAATAAACAATAAATGTCAAATATACACATGAACAAGTGTTTTTCTACATTCTTTGGTATATCCAGTATCGATTAATAATGTTTCATCTAATGTAAACACTTTGAGTTTTGAAAAGGTAGTCATAATTTTATGTGTTAAAAGTTAAAATTATAAAGAGGATAAAAAATAGAACAACATTATCTACATTCTACATGGCATGTCATGTCATGTGTTATGTCGTGTTGTGTTATGTTGTATGTTAAATGCATTGTTTAGATTTTAGATATCTAATCGAAAATAAGACTGCAAACAACTACATTTGACAAATGACAACTGACAACTAAACTGACAACGAGTTGAAAAGTGACACAGTGTGTCGTTCACTCCAAGTGTAAAGTGTAAAGTTTAGATAAAAATTGGAAGTATTCACAGAAAACTGCGTACTTTTAATTTACTTGTTTTTGTTTTTGAAAAAAAAAGCATAAAAAAATAACCCATTGTAACTTTATATGGTGCAGGAATATGTAATATGTAATGGGTAGCAAGTTTGCTCGAGGCTCTAGGCAGTAGTCCAAAAGGGCTAGAAAAGTGGAAAATACGGCGTCTAAACCTTTTATTCCCCTTTTATTAAATGACCCTAATCCAAAAAGGACATTATGACAGGTGACAAATTGGGCATTTCCTCATTCATACCTAAGCTCTTAAGTGTGGTTTTTAAGAAAGAAGTCCGACAAATTCCATTGTTTTATACACTTACTTTATTCACTATTGATGATAAATATCAGTCTATCATTAGTATTCTAATTATTGAGTTTTAAATATTTGGAGCACAAAAATCTCATTAGCTCAAATGTATATAGGAAAAGAAAAAACCAAGAATTTTCATACAGCAACTGGTAAAAAGTAAAAAGTAAAAAAAATTTCAAAAAATATAAGTGATTAATTAATAATTATTTTTAACAAACCTGTGACGGTGAGTTGAATGGAAAAATAAGACTTTCCAAAACCATTAACGCCTTTGCAGTTGTAAGTTCCAGAGTCCTCTGGAACAACTGATTTGATCAAAAGTTTTTTCCCATTTCCAGGAGCCGAAAAACGCTCCCAATTTGTGTATTGAATTTGTACATCATCCTAAAAAATATCAAAGAAGAGCATTTAGTGACGTGGACAATCAATTATTGTACCAAATAATGACATTTTAAATGTCCTACTCCATACTTGATTTCTACAAAGTAAAAAGGTGTCTGAGAAATAATCTTTTTCCTTTCCATCTAATCTCTGTCTACTGTCTAGAATCCAGAATCCAGAATCTAGAATCTAGAACATATTGTCCAGTGAGACGGATTGAAAGTAATAAGTTATTACGATTTATTTTTTATGTCGTCTGGAAATTTCTATTGTTATTAAGGACAATAGAAATTTACAGACAACATAAAAAAACAAATCGTACCAAACGACTTGTAATGTCCGATTCAGAAGTTCATAGTTTATCAAAGATGGTTCCTTAAGGGACCGAAAAGAAAGTAAATACACACGCATTTATTATGCATTACGAAGCATAACATTTTGCGAATGTATGAGGCAAAAACTCCGGTTTTGAGGTCTAAGGACAGTGTCAATCATATTAGATCGGAGCATTAAATACAGTAGACAGTAGTCTATAGTCCATTAAACATTATTCATGGTTCATGGTCCATCTGGTCTGGACTGGTCTAGCTTTAAAAAGTTAAAATTTCATTTTATGTCTCATGTTCAGTTGCCTTACGCACAATGTGCAATGAACAGTGTCTTCTCCTTGGAGAATAAGTAAGGCCAAAATGGCAAATGGCAAGTTGAGCCAATAATTTCATGAATAAAAGTACAGACTAGACACTATAGTCGGGAAAAAGATACGAAACTCGCGCAATTGATCAATGTAAAAGTACATATTTCTACAAGGTATTTGTGTTTTTTATGTTAATGGGCAAACAAAGTCCCTCATGTGATGTACATTGTACATGAGAAATGCTCTTTCTCCTCCATTTATTTTTACTATAGAATACTACATTATATTTTATGAGATAAACACAAAAATAACTTTCGACTTTAAGCATAATACATATGCGAAGATTTCTTTTCTTTTTGTATATGTATATCTAAGAATTTTTGCGTAACATCTCAAGTCCAAAGTCCCATAAACAATAAACAATAAAGTGTAAAGCGAAAAGCCATATGCATCATCAGTCATAAAAATAAATGTTTCATTTTATTCCATATTCCATATTCTAGATTTACCTTTTGCCATTCCACTTTGAGTTTATGTCCAGACAATGGGCATTCTAGCTCCACATTTTCTCGGACATTGGACGAAACTTTGATCGTGGTAACATTTATTGTTAATATTGGTGGATCTGGAAAAGAAAGTTGTACAAAACGGTTTAATTTCATTTAATTCATTTGGTTTAAAGTTGCTTGAGAACAAAAAAAATCAAAAAATTTCTAGACTTTTTTATACAAGAGTAGTAAAAAGCATGTTGTACCTTTTGTAATATTTGTGTTGACTGGAACTTTGTACTTTGAGTTGTTTCCTGGAAATTGGATGGATTTTGCCTCCACAATGTACGAAACTTCAATAACCAGGAAGAGAATAAGCGCCGTCTGAGTAACGAACGTCTTCATTATTCATCTAAAAAAATCAACAAGACAAAAGAGACATACTTTTAGTCAGAAATTTCATAAAACTAGAAACCAGATATCTATCGAGGATTGTCTCATTACAAAAATATTTCATTCATACATTTTCCAGTAATGAATAATAATAACTAACAACTAATAACGGCTCCATGCTCCACACTCCACACTCCATACTTCATATTTTGTATTCGCTAGTACATGAACATGCTACATAACAAATACTACGAGGAGTTTGTTATGAATTTCATGTCAAATTTCCGAGTAATTCGAACAATTCTGCTCTGCTTTCCAATGCCAACAAATAAGCCATAAAGACAATATCAAGTGAATGAGAAAAACAATAAAACTTTTTATGTAAGTTCAAAACAAAAATTGAATGTCTGTATATAAGTAGTGAGTACTGTTTGCTGTGTTTTGTGCCAGTATATTGTATTGTGTATCGTACATTTTATGTCCATTTCTCATTATCACTGCAAATAAAAATATATTATGTACCATGTGTATTTTCCCCTTGTGCCATCAATATCATTGAAAATACGGATAAAATCACGCACGTATCTAGTATCTACAAGTACATAAAGTGTGTACAGTGTACAATATAATAGGAATAGGTAGCTGTGCGTAAAAAATGAAGCATCAATTTCTCACATCTCATATTCATAATTTGAACTGATGACTGATGACTGATGACAGAGAGAAACATTCAACTAATCAATTTACATTATTCAACGGCCATAAAACATGAAACCCAAAAGACAATAATAAAAGTCTCTAACGCTCCAGAGTCTTTATGTCTACAGTCTATAGTCTAGCTATAAGAAAACCTGTAAAGTATCTACGATAACAATATTATATTATGCTGTGTTTGAATTTGTGTCTAAGTAAATACTTCCAGTTTTATTACCTATCATATTGTAATTATGCTTGTCAAATTACATACATTTTTACTCGTGTACATCTTACATGAATTCAAAGTGATATCTCTTTTTGTTTTTCATGGTCTCTTCATTACTTTACTTTACTAAATATTTCCACTACTCATTACTCCCAGTCAGTATAAAAGCAAGGCCTAGTTATCAAAATTAATATTTGAAACCAATGATACAGTCATAAAATCCTATGTTTGTCTCCTTTTATATCACGTTCATCTGTCTCTTTATTGTTCATTTTCCATGTATTGAGCACCTTGAGTCCAAAATTGAAACGTAGTCATTCTAAAAATAAATGCTAATCGATAAGAACATCATTCATCCAACATATTTAATTTCATATTCTTTTGCTACTGTTTCATTTTACAATAATAATAATAATAGCACATCGAATTATGGTATAAGATGGACTATTTTAAGCTAAAAGCTACACATTGTATATTGTACACTGCATCCATGAATATAATTGTATAGGCTGTGATTCTTGTACAAAATGCTGAATTTGGATAGCTGTTATGATGAAGGGTCATAATCCGGAAATTCGATGCCTTATCATCAAATTAAGTAAGTAATTAAATGCTAAAAGTGATAACGTAGCTAAAGACAGTTTTATGTTTGTTTTAATAGCTCCATGTTCCATGTTCCATGTATCTTACTTTAGTCACGATAAATATTAAATATATTGTAGATGTAAAGCCTCTACATTCTAAACTTGATCAAAATTCAAAAGAGTGTCAAGTGAAGAGAATTCCGACAACACTATATGCTGCTTTATTTCTACTAGTTATTACTTATTACTAATTAAGTAACACATTGTAGAAACAGAAAAGTGCTAGCTCGTCTCATATCTTATATCTCCTTCCATTTTGCGTTTGGTGTAATAATAACTCTACACTCTACATTCTACATGGCATTTATTCATTCTTCCCCGTAAAACCAAATAAAACATATCTTAACAGAATCGTATTTTATACATTTTGAGCTAATTTAATTGCTCTAAACTCTAAGCTATTTATAACGAAGAATAAGACGTCAAGAGTGGAAACTATAAAAAGATGCCATACATTTTTCATCCTTCATATTTCATAGTTTAATTGGTCAACTCCTTAGTACCTATCAATTATGAATAATGAATTACGAATACAGTTATGTAAAATGTAATGTATATTATTTATTATTTGAATAGATAAAATGACACATTTTTCATTTCAATGACAGTTGAGTTTTGAGTGTAAACAGCGAGTTCACTGGAACTGGAGCTGGAGCAGTCAAAATAACTAATATCTGCGTATGAATTTTGATGTGTAAAGAAAAGAATAAGAGGTTCTTCTACCTTTCTCTCATTTTTATCTACTATCTACTGATACATACACTAGATAAACAATACATAATATCCTAAAAGTAACAAGGACTCTCGCGTCACAACAACTTGATACTTGATAAAACTTTGTAAGATATTTACTTGTTGTAAAAAATACACAATGAACTGGACTAAGGAAAGATATTAGATATTATAGTAGAGCTTATCACATGTGTCAATAGTAAAATATGATTTGAGGTTTGAGATTTGAGGTTGAGACAAGTTTTGTCAATAGATTGATTTGAAGTCTTAAGACTCAAAAGACTCAAGAAAAGTTTCGTTTCATATTGGATATTCATGACAAATTTTGGTGATGAACATGAAATTATAAGCCAACTTAAAACTCAAATCTCACAGCTCAGCGTTATATAAGGAGTAAAGATGCCGGAACATACATGAATACGGATATGAGCGCATTATACATATTAGTCATGCACACCGAGAGCCGAGAGCCGAGAGCCATTGATGAAAATATCTGCTGTATGTGTGCTGTGTAATGTATAGCCGATACTCACTTGTTGACTACAGATATTTGAGAATGTTCCTGGGTAAATACATGAAATTATTTAATCAGTACACATAGCAGTAGTCATAATTGTTGACATAATCATGGATCAAGAATCAAGAATAATAATATGGTTGAGATATGAATTTAATGCACCATTTCAACTCAACGCTCAACACTCACGAGTCAGCGCCCATCTCGAATGAATGTATAATGTACATTGTACATCTTATATCTCATATCTTGTAACTCGTAATTATACAGGACCATAAAGTCATTTGACTTTATTTTGTTGTTATTATTACAACTTCCTGTTATGAAACATTTTTCATGTGTCATCTGTCATCTAAAAGAGGAAAGATGTGAAATATTTGTGATTTGTGATTTGTAAGCATAAGAATAATAATAACGACAAATAGTTGATACAGTTCAAATAAACTTTAATTTAAGGGATTTTTCTCCTGTTTAACTTTGATAGGAAATTCCATGTATTTTATGTATTACGTATTATTTATTATGCACTGGTGTTGTTTTTATGGTTTGTAGTTCATATCTCATTCAGATTTTGTCGGCATTACATGCATTTTTGAAAAGAATAGAAACTTGCTCAATATATCAAATCTTTAGTGTTGACTTTGACTCAAAGTTTCTTTCTTATATTTGTATCCATAGCTTATTTTTCATTTATATTTTAAAGTATATTTGATCTTTTAATGTAAAATTAATCCTCATAAATCGTAAAACGTGTACTTATGTAATATATAACATACAAGTAGCTGATCAATAGTTACTTTAGTATGGGCTATGAACGCAGTTTATTTTTCATATCACAACACAGTTTTGAGTTTTGACGATATTTGTACACATTTACTTGTGACTTGTGCTGGATTGATGACTGATGACTGATGACACAACGCACAACGGATATCAGATAAAATTGGCTTTTCATTATTGATTATTGTACAACAAATACAGATGTTTGGGAATGATGATTCCTTAAATTGTTAGTAACTCTGTCTTAAGTAAATAAATCGTTTCGAGTTTTGGGTCATTTTTTTTATTGTCACCTAAAACATGTGTACTCCTGTGTTCTCTGGGATAAAAATACATGAAAAAGCTACAGTACAATGTACAAGAGAAACGTGCTTATTTAAAAATGATAAGGACAGTTTTTGTTTTTTTACCAACTACAACAGAAGCAAACACAAAAAAATTATATCACTATCATTATGCTATCTTTTTTTGTACATTGATTTTACACTCATTGATAGATGATAGGTTTACTCTATACAGTATCAAATTCAGTAGTATGATAATACACCATTTGTATTGAGTACTGAGTACTGAAGAATATCTCTCAACTCTCAACTCATGCATACTTTGTAGAGTGCATTCATCAGTTTTACAAAATACACACAACTGATCGATAAACTTCATACATAGCTTTTATAATAGTCATACATATTATGAATAGTACTACTAAATACTAAAGACTATTTTGATTATTAAACTAATTGTTAAACAAGAGCTACATAAACATGTAAAATGTAAATACTAAACATGGACACGAATCAAAATTCAAACTGCTTACATGACAGATAAATGAATAGAGCATAGATTATAATAAATAGATAATGGTTCATACTTCATGCAATCTGGTTTCATGTGCATTGTACGTGGAAGTAAAATCAAAATTCAAAATACAACCAATGAGTGAATGAGCGTCTCTATTTTATACCAGTCAAGAGGAAAATTCCTCATCTTATTTTTAACGAAATGCATCTAGTTTGTTTGTAAAATAAAATGACAAAATAATATTTTCCTGGACAAGAACGTTTAATAAAAAAATATTGGTCCTCTGTCTCCACTTTTATCTTTTTTTTCATGAGCTACTTATTCTACTTTCTCGTATTGGATTTTTTTATCAGAGACTTTTCTATTGGAAAGTTTTGCTCCAATTCATTTCCCTACCAAAAGAATATTGAATGTTTTCAAAAAATTATAGATACATTTACAGTTTACAGGTATCAGTAAAGCGAGAGAATACTGTGATGGGCCATGAGCATTGAGCATTGAGCATAGAACGATAACACAGCATCTTTTTTGTATATGTACAATGTACATTGTACATGTAATGTGTATCCTCTAGCACGTAAAATGTAAACCAGGTAGCTGACAAAATATTGTATGAATGTGTGACCATGTGTCTGTGTAATGTGTACTCATGATTGATAAGTTATTCTCTGATAAGAGAATCAGAGAGAAAAGACAAACTTAAGGGCACACAAAATCGATCCGTCTATCTTTCCGGAGAGAGGTAGACAAATACTGTATGGTGAATGTTGTATGATCAAGTCAAGAACTGATGACAGTATCTGTCTGTTGTCTGTTGTCTGTTGAAAAATATCTAGTCTACCCTCTAAAATATAAAATATTAGTTACGAA
>JABASP010000221.1:0-67008 GCA_019776565.1 Sminthurinus signatus
TAAGTCACTTTCAATAGCTGTCTGATTAAAAAGTGGGACAAAAGTAGTGAGAATCTGGACCAGACTCTGTGGAGTACACAAAACGGAATAGTCAAGATTGGATTGAATTGGATTGGTGAGATGTAATAATTTGACGATTTTTTCCGTACTAAAAACGCATTGGTCACTTTTGGAAGGATGAATTGATTTATTTATTCCAGCTCATAAAACTTTGTCTTGAGTCTTGAGTCTTTAGCTTCTTGAGATTTGAGATGCACTTCCGCATTCATTTCTCATGACCGAGCAAAATATTTATGAGGAAAAGTTGTACTTTTTATTGGATGCTCCTTTATAAATTGTGTACATATTATACTTTTGTAAGTTGTCTGGATTTTTTATTTCCTCTTTGAAATTATTTATGATGTAGAATTAAAAGTAATAAATTCAGAATGTTCTACCAATTTGCAGCCAATTTTACTAGTTTCAAAATATACAGATTTGAAAATTGAAAGTAGCTTTTATTATTTATCTCGTCTCGAAAATGTTCAAGTTCAATTTAGTGTGATGCATGCAATAAAAATTTAATATTCAGAAAGATTGAGGATAGATGTTGTTTGTAATTTTGTACAGGAAATCTCCTGAGATTTTATAGAAAATTGAAATGCTTTTGATATTTTTATTTCCAAATTCTTATTCAACTTGTTAGGTTCAAGGTAGATACATTTGCAGGATCTCTTTTTTTCTCTATCCATCCTTTTCTTTTCAGCCCCGTTTCAGGTTTCAGGTAGTCACAACGTGTGGGAAATTTCGGGATGTTGGGATGTTGGGTTGCTAGGAATTTCCCTCAAGTTGAATAGCTGGTTTAAGATTTAGTTTCAGCCTTATTTTATTACATCATTGGCAGTTTCTTGGAAGGTGGTGGTAGGCGACGGAGGGGAATGAAAGGAGAGAAAAGTTGAGTTGCTACAGGAATCAAGTCAGTCAATTGGATTGTAATTCAGGACACAATTTCTATCTTCTATCCAACTTAAGAAATGTGACACAAGTAAAGCTATAGAAAAGGGGAAAGGAGAGAAAATCCAGGCAACAGGAAAGAAGAGTGAAAGTACCGGAAATAGGGAAACCCCTGCGCAAAATGAAGGAGAAGCAGAAGAAGCCGACCAAAAAGATTAGAGGACCTTTATATCTAGTAAACACACACTCACTCACATGGGGGCTCAATGAAATTACAGCCCCTTTCCTTGGAAATCCTTCATTGAAAATCCGTAGGTGATGCACACTAGTTACTCAAAATCTTCTTCATTCTCCATCCTACAACTGGTTACACTTTCTACGTTCTACGGCACATGATGCATCATCCATAATCCGCAATATCATACCTGAATCCAAATCCAAATCTAGATCCACATCCACATTGACATTACTTACGCAGCATCACTCTCGCCGTACATCAAAAATAATAATGATGATGATGATGATACCCTTGAAGACAAAATTTTTGGAACCCCAAGATCTTGTCTTTGGTTATGACTTGTGACGTGTGGCAGTCACAATCAGCGTCGAGACTCGGGATTCAGAAATATAGATATTAGATATCTATAATAAATTTGACATTCAACAATGAGATTCAACTGTCGGATTTCCACAGGTTTTTCTACGGTGAATAAATAAACCCCGACTCTCAACCTCCTTACGAAATAGATCATAATAATGAGCACATTTCTTGTATTCTCCATGTTATGCATTTGTAAAAGAGATAGAATTACAAGAATCCCGGCTCAGTTTTGTTACTGAAATAAGTCAAAATCAAAGTTTACCTACTTTTTTTCAGCTTTCAGCTTACAGCGGAAGCTACTAAAATATGAAGTAAAATCAAAGAAAAAATAGGTATTGATCTTCAGTACTGAGCATTCTTTAGCTATCAATTCAAGCAAATGCAACATTTTGTGATTTCTAGATTTTTATCTCTAGATATTCCAAGTACTAAAGCTGAGTCATCTTATTCCTTTCTCTTATATAAGATGAAACATGAAGACTTATTGTCAGTATACAAATGTAGAAGCTGATTTTTATTTTCATGGAATTTTGACTTTGATAGAGGATTAAAATTTATGATATTATGATCTCAAAGCTTGTGGCTGTATATTGTATATAGGTAAAACAGTTTTACTTATTAAGCTTATAGTTTTACTAAAACTATAAGCTTTGCGTAACGGGAAGAAATGGAAAAACCCCACTTCAATCACTCAGCCAGCTAAAAAGCATGAAAAGTGAAGACAAATTTGTAAATGTACCTAATTATTTGCACACTTTAAGCTGAATAAACTGTCTTCATCTGATTCTACACTCTAGATTCTAGATTTTAGATTCTATTGGATGAAAGTACTGAAGCTCGTTTAAATGCAAATGCTGTGGACTCCAAAGCCGAAAGCCTCCTCCGATTGTTGACTTTGACTAAGGAGTGAAGTGAAGGAAATAAATGTTGATGCTTAGTATGGAGATTGGGAGTGGTGGTGAAAGATTGACAGGATGTAGACTGCGGACTGTAGACTGTAGACAAAGTAGATAGGAGGAGGTTTGAGGTTTCAAAAGCTGGTGTTTGGAGTTTGGAGATTTGGAGAACTACACTAAATTGAACTTTACTTTACTCTAGTCGTAGTTCTAGCCTTATATAGTTTACGCATTGATTTATAAGGAACATCTCTCCAAGAAGATTGTTTACAGTTGGCAGTTGGCATTTGGCAATAGTCCACTTTCATTTTTCTCTTTCTATCCTACCCCCAGATCCAGGTCCAGATTCCAAGCTAAAATGTTAATACTTTACATCAACAGATTCAACTCCAGAATTCAAAGTATCCAAAGTATCCCAAGTATCTAGGTCCAGAGGCAGCTACTATGTAGTTCATCCAGCATTCACCCACAGCTCATTGCCTCGTGCCTCGTGAAGCTCCGATCATTCTCGCACGACTAAATCCGATTTATACCATCCAGTAGTGCGGTTTACCTCTCTCCTGATTTCCCCAGGATTTTACAGTCCTTTACACTTTCCTCCCTCACACTGATGAAAATAATATGGGACTTTAGACTTTACAACCTTTCGGTTCCTCCTCCTCTTCATGTGTTGTAGCTTCTGGTTTCTGGTTTCTGGTTGTAGGTTGTAGGTTGTACATTGTACATTGTACATGTGGATATAAATCTTACACTATAAATTGTACATTGTACACCACTGAATTTTATCTCGATTACAGACTTACTCTGGCACCTTTTCCCAATTTGTAATCCAATCGCAACCAAGCTTCAGCCGATCTACACTGTACACTGTACACTGTACAGCAGTCCAGTCCAATCCAATTCAATCCAGTGAATTTGATTTAGTAAAATACGTACATCACACAACGTACTTATGATTGAGCTTCCCAGGTTGAAAAATGTATGTGGATTCTA
The DNA here is from genome assembly GCA_019776565.1 of Sminthurinus signatus. NCBI lineage: Eukaryota > Metazoa > Arthropoda > Collembola > Symphypleona > Katiannidae > Sminthurinus > Sminthurinus signatus. The sequence goes on from JABASP010000221.1 coordinate 3,424, forward strand.
CATTCTACAGTGCATTGAATTCTACTCCATTTGTCCTAATTTTCACCTTTGTCACTTCAGGTCAAACCCGTTTGTTGACAGTCTACAATCTACAAGTAAGTCTCTTAGGATCTATTGAGAATTGAGCATTGAGCCATACATGTTTTACGTGGGCGTAAAAGATCAATAAAAAAATCAGACCATCACATAACAAATAACAGAGTTTTCATATCCTTTCCCTTGTGACTTGTGATTCACATTTCCATTCGAATTTTATTCAAAGGGTTCAATTTTGGTTCTTTTTTATTTCAAGTGGAGCTAGAAAAAAGTTCTGTTCTGTGAAATGAAATCTGTGTGTGCAGATACCCTAAAAAAATAGTATTTTTTAATTTAAAAGTGGACTATTCTGATGCAATGGTTTGATGGTTCATCACCGTCAATCCCCTGTCCACTGTTCTCTGTTTATTGTTCATTGTCCATTTTCAACCTAGATTTAAATTAGCGAGAAGTGCGAAATTTGAAATTTGACATTTAATAGCAAATTAAATTAGAAATTGTGAGGGTTGTAGGCGTAGAGAACAGAGGAAGGAAATACTTGAAACTTGAAACTGAGATTATTTGTTTGCTTGCCACCAGATACCAGTGTCAGTTTCAATTTTCCAATTATCGACAGGCAAATAAAGGGTGGTTGGAAACTAATTATATTTATATTTACAAGGCTCATTCTCACAGAATTATCAAGAATCAATTCTGGGAATCTGATTCTAAAGGAGGAAAAGGTGAAATCAAATCTCTAGTACCAATGAAAGTACATTTGATATTTGATTTGCTTCATCTGATATTTTAAGTTATTTATCTAAACGAGGTGTGTGTTGCATAACAGCATCATTCACTTGTTTGTTGGTTCCCTGTTGAACAAATTTAGTATATCTGATACCGTACAAATAGATGTAGAGTGTACAATGTACAATGTACAAGGTATCCTGTAGATTGGATTGTAGATCAAGATTCAAGCTTCAAGCTTCGAGAATCAAGAATCAAGGATCAAGAGCAAAGCAAAGAAATAAAAAAGTCGTATAATATTTGTTTAAGACTTTCTCCCGTCCATTCGTATTGTAATAAAAATAATGACGAGATTTCAATTTTGATCCCGTCTCCACATTCTTGAGTCTAGATTCTAGAATCTAGAGTCTTGAGTTTTTAGTAAAAGAGAGAAACTCGAGAGTCATTGAGAATTCAGTGAATGGCGTCCAGAGTCCAGACATCATGAAAAAAACGTGAGCATTGAGCTTTGAACATGAAACATGAAACACATTAACCTAAAAATTTCGGCAATGGAATGGAATGACTTTCACTATCCAGTTCAAAAGGTCAGTGAAAGGAAAATCGATCCGAATGAATTTTTATTTACTTTTGAATGCACTTTCTCACTCTCTTTCTTGTTTCCTTGACTTATATCGATAAGCCCATAAATATGTATAGATGATATGAGATGAGTGAAACTTTTCCATGCCTAAAATGCGTATGCACACTAAAAAGCTTTCATTCCAGATTTGTACAAAAAATACAAATATCAATAGAAATATCAATTTTAGTAGAAAGTAGAACCTTGTTATAAATTTGAAATTTTATCGACCTAGAAACGGACGAAGAGTAGAAAGTAGAAATGAACACATTTTGGGTTTTACTTTTATTCTTTGTTTACTTTCCTTTTGATTTTTGGTTATACTTATGAATCAAAAACCAAGAATCATGAATCATGGCTCGTGAGTTTCTTTGTGAGCAGCAGACTGGACGTTTTGAAGCCTTGAAACTTGGTACTTGATACTTGATATTCCTGAATATTTATTGTTATTGAAATTGCAGCTCATGCTCATTAGCCAGGAATATGAGTCATGAATAATGAATAGGGAATAGAGAATGAAACCTCAATGTACATTGTATTGATTTTCATTTAGTGGAATCTGGAAAGTTTCAATTATTTGGAATTAAATAGGCATACATTTTTGATAAGCTATTGAATTTCACATTTCATATTTCATATTTTGAAGGTTATGTATTTTGTATCCTCGTTGTACTCAATACTCAATACTTCTGCATGAATGTGTCTTTATTGTATCCTTTTCCATTTTCAATTTTCAATAACATATGTAATATGTAGACTGTAGAATTGTGGCTGCCGACGTGGAAAACCGAAAACTTAAAACCGAAACCAAAGCCGAAAAATTGCATTCACATGTTCCAGTCCGTGACTAGAAATCCAACTACAGTTAGAGTTGCCTTTTCAGAACTAAGAACTAAGAAGTAAACAAAGAGAAGCCATCAAATCCTCAAAAACGCAAAAGAAGAAAAAGTACAAAATAGCTCTAGTGGATTCTGTTCCTCTCTTTATTTATTTATTATCAAAAGGTAGTCGGGAGTAAGTTGAACAACTGATTTTGAGTATAAACTAAAGTGCACGTGGAATATATTTACTTTGAAAGAAAATAGTCGTAAATTATTGAGCCGTGTTGATTCTAGTTTCTAGATTTTAGACTCTAGACTCTAGATACTAGAATCTTGTTATCAATAATCAACACATGTTCAATATTCAACTCGTCCGCTTTGCTTAAATATGAATCTTTTTGCTTTGGAAACTTTTGCTATTTTTGGAAAAAATTTGCACGCGCTGAAAGTGAATGTTTAAAATACCGTATCTCAAATCTCAAGTTGAAACATCCCACTCAAAACTCATGTGCATCCAAAATTCAAAGGAGTTCAAGCTGAAAGATTCATTCATCATAAATGTGTGCGTATAATGTGTAATGTACTAATGCACTGTAGTCAACATTTACACCTTTTCCTTTCTTCCACTTCACTTTTCATCAGCTCCTTTCTGTTTACAGATATTCCTTTTACTTTTGAGTCTCTATAGCTTCAGTTATTTTAATACAGTATACATAATCCAAGAGTTGTAAATTTCCAATCCAATTCATGTTTCTGTATTATAATATTGATTGAAAATAGCAACATATGTACAAATGAGGTTTTCGTTTTCCTTTTCCTTTTCGTACATGTGCCAGATATTAATATTACTATCAATCGTAACATCTATACGCTATACGCAACAAATCACACAGCTCAAAGAGTTTGACTATTTTTTCTTACACATTCACACTTTTGTAACTTGTAACACTGACATGTAAAAAAAGCATGCGGAAGAAACACGTCTTTACTTGTATCTTTACATTTGTGAAGCTTGTGTAATGTGTAGCAAAAAGGAGGAACCAGAGCAGCTGTATAAATAAGTCAAAAGAGTCAACAGTCTGCACATGATTTTGCATAAAGTATAAAGTATAAACTAGCCTCGTCTCATTTCTGAAGTGTGAAAAGCATCTCTTTTGTAACTCTTTTAATCTTCCATTCCGTTATTCCATTTTGCATCTTGGATTTGTAAACACATGTTTTTTATTAACATATTTTTGTCTATTTTTAGTCAATTTTTCCACTTTTATTTGTATAAAGTCGCATAAAAGTATACTATGAGGTTCAGGATTTTCGTGAATTTTTCATACAATGTGAGTACTAGGTTCAGAAAAGGTGATAGATACTTCCTGCTTATTTTATGTTAATCTTTTATAATGCATTTCCTCTTTTTTACACAGAAAAAATGCCGTTGAAATTTGAAGTTAAAGTAAACAGTCCATTCACACTAGACTTTCTTTTAATAAAAAAGTAGTACCTTTTCACGAAAGTATTTTACATATAGGAAACCTGCTAAGACAGGCACAATCACGAATACAGTAATTACAATCTACAATCTACACAAACGTATGCGTACACTGAATGTCTTGTATGTGTAATTTAGAATTTGAAAGCTCGTCGAAACTCTGAGTTAATAAAATGGAGATTGAAAGCAATTAAGTAAGTGTTTGAACAAATCAACTCTACCAAAACCCGAAAAAAGCCCATATAAAAAATAGATTACACAGACAGGAGACAGCGCACTATTCTATTCATTTCTTTTTGTTGATCACGTGCATTTAAGATACTGCTTTAAAAGACGGCGATGGTGATGGCGATGGCGATGGCGGCAGACTGTGCGGTTTGGAATTTGGAGTTTGGAGTTCGAGAGAAATGAAGAAATAGAGGGAAACGATGATGATTTTTCCTCCTCTTCCGCATTCGTTTACTTTTCTCAAAGGTAATTTAAAAGGATGATTATTGCATGTCATCTCATTAAAGAAGGGAGCGAAAAGGAAGCCGAAGCCAAAGCAGAAACGAAAACGAAAAAAAAACGAAGAGGACTCCATCCCTTTTCATTCCTGCTCATTGCTCATTCATTCACATGGAGATCCAAGAATGCTGTACATTGAATTTTTTGGCGGCATATCCTACATACTACATAATATAAGTATACTGTATACTTTATTCAGTATACGGTATACAGCTCTTCTAGTTGAGTTTAGTTTTCCCAGGTGAGGACTTTCCACAAATTTTATTTCATTCTTTGGCAGCAATCTCATTTTCTAGAACTAGGCTTTTCGCTATTTGCTTCTACTTGTTCTCCCGCTCATAGTGGAAAGTGGAAAGGGGAAGTGGAAGAGAGAGTGTGTGTTTCTTTTGAATCTGAATGAATTTCCTCCCTGCTTTCTCCTATCTTTAATCTTTACAACTTTCTCCTGGATCCTGGATGCTCCACTTCCTTCCGTCTACTTAGAAAAGAGTAGAGATCTTATATTTGATACCTGATCTGTGTAGCTGCATGTAGATTCCAAGTATAACAAGGAGAATTTTCTTGATATGTGCCTGAACAATTAGTCAACTGCCTCAGGTAATCAAAAGAAAGAAGACCGGATAGAACTAGTAGAGCACTTATCTTGAAATTCATATTCATAAAATTATCAAGAGAAAATCCTCATTGAAAACCTGACTGTTCTTTCTATTTTATTTTCTATTCACTATCTTTGTATTGTATTATACTATGAGCATCGAGCTTTGAGCATTGAACATAGAGCATTGAGTTTTCTGAGGTGAGAAAATGGGATTCTGTAAAGTAAATATACCTCACCGTTGTGCAACTAGGTGGAGAAAAGAACTGTAGAAACTCTACAGTATTTTCTAAAGATACATGTACAATGTACATTGTACATTTTACATGTGAGCATCAAAGTTCTGGTTCTACAAAAATATGTATAAAGTAAAGAAATGTTTTTGTGGTAGTTGCTTTTTACTTTTATTTTCATGTCGCCTTATCTTTCTTCATTTCGGCTCCGTATCAGACATCAGACAAGAGACCAGACTAGACCAGTAAAAGCACCACCAAGGCTTCCACTTTCTCCTTTCTCCCACTCAGCAGGTTTTCAACAGTAGCAGTTTTTGCATCACTATTTTACTTTTTACTTTTTTACTTTTAAAAGGAAAACCCGACGAGTTTTTGGATTTTTTCCTTTTGGAATTTCGGCTGACTGTGTCTGTGTCTGTCCGGTTTGTAGGTATGCTTTTGATTAGTAGCGACTTTTCTTTCAGCCGGATTCACATACATGTATAAAATATGTGACTTTTTCCTAGTCCAGCTGAGGTTTGCTGTAGCTGCAAAGCTGGACTACAGTTCCTGTTCCCCTTTCAGTTTCATGTTTCAACGGAGTTTTAACTCTGTTGTCTATCGACCGTTGAGTTCTATAGTTGGTCTTTTGAGATGAGGACAGGACAACATAGTGCATTGCAATGTAATGTATGTAGTGGTCAGCTTCAAAAATAGGGAAGGAGAAAAGGGGATTAAAACAAGCGAGTGGACCCTCATCAAAACCAGGATTAATGAACCCTTCAAATTTCAGTACGAAACATTAGGCATTTCCCACATCATCATCAACTCAACATTTAACGGTCACACGCTCTCAAGCTCTGAAGCTCCCAAGCTCTCAAACACCAGCTTTATATTATTTTGTTCCATCTCACAACTCTCGCCCGTAATTAGTGACTGGAAACATACTGTATGAAAAATTCTATAGCATACTCTGGTCCGCACAGAAAATGGCCAAAATCAACCGCACAACGGGAAATAACGAGGAAATCTAAATTTTATTCAATTTTCAAATAAAGTTGAGCTATTTTCCTCACAAAAAAGATGACAGTGAGTTATTATTAAAGAGAAAACCAAAGTGTGAAATCCGTCCGTTCAGAAAAGATTTACTACAGTTTCAAGTTTATTCTGATTCTTTTGTAAACTTGTATTTTTGAGGAATGTTTTTTTTTCTTAAAACTTGAAATCAGTCAAAGTCATATCATATCATATCGTATCACACTGTATCATACATCAAAAGTTACTTCCTTCCGCTTCCTTTACTTTCGTTTACTTTACTTTACTTTTTTTACTTGGTAAAGATATGTAAAAACTTGAGGCGTTTACATTCTCACTCTTTCACTTTCCCTTTTATTTTTCCTGTTTTCAACTTTCACTTTTCATACTGGGATTTTCTATCTCGGTTTGATCTGGATTTGGATCTAGATTCGGATTTGGTTTTGGTTTTGCATTTGGATTTACATTGAGCTTTGGACATTGGAGATTGGACATTGTCTGTGAATGGTGAATGGGATGTTGGTGTGGTTCTGGATTCTGTATTTTAGATAATGTTTTTTGGTGGGAGTCGGTAGGATGGATTGCCTCCATTTTCCATGCCTCAACCGGGCGAAAGGAAGGATAACCAGAAGTGAGGGTGTACGGTGTATAAAGTAAAGAAAGGGAAATAAATAGCAAGAGGTAGAATGTAGAATCTTCCCGTTCACAAGCTGGCTAATCGATAAGTAGAACGCGTGCAGCACACATTCTCTCCAGTACGAATACAAATAGGAAAGCGAATAGGAATACGACCGCGACTACTATCCGTCTCCAGTCTCTAGTCTCCATAACGCAGATACAGAAATGTGCGTATAAACATACAAAGCAGTAGCTTTATCACAGACTCCAAACTACAAACCATCCTATATGTAACACCCACATGTATCCACTCTCCACTATCTACAACCTTTGAAAACAAACCATATCCACATCCATGCGTAGAGACAGAAACACTCTTGCCTGCTCAGCTCAACTCAGCTCAACTCAGTTCAATTGCTCTCATATAGATGCATATACGCACATACGCATGAATGCTGAATTCATACTATCCATTCATTCCATTCCAGGGAAGAGGAAACGCACTGCTCGGTGCTCAGTATCTCGATTCTCCATTCTCCATTCTAAGACTTGGCTCAACAGTCCACAGCCTATCAGCTCAACTGTTCATGTTCATGTTGAACTATACAGTGTACACTGTGCACTGTACGTTGCACTCTTCCACGGCATAGAACACGGAACATGCAAACTCATGTACAGTCCTACTGCACGCACTTTCCCAACTCCACTTGATACACTCCTTTCACTCGCATACGCGCATACATAAATACATAAATACATAAGAGAGAAAGCGGAAGAACGAGAAAGCCTAGGAGTTTCACACAGAAAGCCGTGAGCCGCGAGCTTCTTATACATGGTTATTGAGGTAGCAACCAGCAACCAGCAACCAGCCACCAGCAAAAGGAAAGGGAAAGGGAAAGGCACACGCTTATAGAAGCCATGCAACTTTTACTTTCACATTCGCACTCACACTCTCATGCGTATTCGCATCCTCAAACCTGACACAATATATCGATGGGAGTTAGGAGTGGCGAAGGACATATGAGCTTCTCAGGAGCATTCACTACACACTACACTCTTCACTTTTTTTCCTTTTCACATTCAGGTTCTAGGTTCTAGGTTCTCGGTTCCAGGTTCCAGCTTCACGCTTGGTTAAACAAGTTGCAAAGGAAGGAAAAGTGTAGCAATATGCATGTGCAAATGTGTATTATGTATTTTGTATATGTAGCAAAACAAGGAACTAAGAACAGCTATATTATATTATAGAAGCAAAAAAACTAGCGTTTCTTGCACAAACTCCTTGTCCGTTGTCATACTTCTGCATGATTTGTGTACTATGTACTATGTATGTGAGATGTGAGCGGCTGTTATTTAAATTACGCATTTTCTCTTACACTCTCTCCCGTTTTCTCCGTTCGATACTCCCTGTCACTTTTTGTTATTTTGCACTAAACAAACACAGCAAGCTTTCAGCAATACAGCCTCCAGACTCCAGAATACGACCATGTAAAAACGTAAAAGATGTGTTTTCATCATAGATATCTTGCAGCTTGAAGCCTAGTTACACAAGGAGTGATCATTATACCTCCGACCAGAACCAGAACCAGAACCAGAATTTACTTATTCCAAGCTCCTTTGTCAACTGCTAGAGGCAGAAAGTGTGTACTCCGTACTCCGTACTCCGTATTCCGAGAAAACATACCGACAACCAACAAACTATAGGGTACAGTACACTACTATACAGAATAGCACTAGATAAACAGAACGGGAACGTGAAGAAATGAGGAAGAAAGTTTGTTTGCCTCTCCCAAATGAGATTCCATTCCATGCCATTCAAAGCTAAAAGGAACTAGGAACACTTTGCACAGTATCCATGAGAACTGGAACTGGAACTCCAAACTCCAAATTCGAAACTTGACAGGAATGAGATGAGGCATCATTTTCTTATCTTTTAAAACTCTTCTTGGAACACAGTTTAAAGACAGGGAGTGTGGAAATCCATCTATTTACTTTGCAAGTTTTTCCTTTGTTCCATAATAACATTTAAGTTCTTTTCATTAGTAAGGACACTGCAAACATTTTAAAACTATTTCCTGTATTTTTTACAGTATCATTTCTTTGGACTTTATTTATTTATGAAATTCGGCTTCGGATTCGGATTCGTACCATCAGAATATTTGTATGATTTGAACTTTTGTCATTCTAAATTTCTGTAGTACAGATTATTGATGTATTAGCTACAACAAAATGAAATGTTATCCGGAGGGCAAAAATTAAACCCAAAGACTTTATTTTGAGCAATTTTAAAATGAGGGCGCTACCCCTATTTTCCCACAGAGGAATTGGGAGGAATTCATCTAGAATCTGTATGTGTGCAAAACTAGGGAGATTTTGTTAGTACAAGAGAAACCCTCATGTTTTGAAATATGTAACATGTAGATTGTAGATTTTAGAATTTAGAATGTAGAAGCGGGCTGTCTGTTAGATTTTACGTATTAGGTTTCCGATTTGGAATATTGAAGATTGACCGATATTTTCATTCTCCTTTCCTTTGAAATTTTCCATATGGAGAAAGTCTCCGGATTTTTCCACTCTTCCTCAAAAACGCATGGCACAAGGAAAGGAAATCTTTAAGGAGGTTTCAGCCTGAAGAGTTCGTTGCTCTTCAAACTTGTGTGTCACTCACACATGTGTACAGTTTACAATGTGCAGACTCGAGATTCGATGTGCGTGCAACACCTAAGAAATCTCTCTTTCGTTCTCTCTCACTCTTTTAAACTCTGCATTGTACATTGAACAACCAAATATTCTACTGATTTGACACAAAGTTGAAGAAATGTGTCTGAACCAGAAAAAACTAGGTTATTCGATATTCTATCCGGATTGAGGATTTTTTTTGAACAAACGCCCTTTGTCACAATTCTACATTCTACATCCTACATTTTACGTGAAAGAAGTATGAAAGCAAAATATTAAATATAAAAAATGTAAGTATCTTTTGCTCTGTTTACCAAGGATTTTCACACTCATCCATGGCCCATGGCAAATAATATTAGGATTATGAATGCCCATGAGAACACTTTGGTGTATTAAAATATCGGTTATACTTTATACTTTACACTTCCATCACTCTATTGGATCTTGGATTTAACCGAAAAATCAGGGACTTGAATAAAAAGTATGGATTTGGGTCACATTATTAGGAAATTTGGAAGAAATTTCCACTACGCAAATATATATCAAATTGAAGAAAAATGAAATCTCTCACAAAGTGCTAGGACAACTTCAAATCTAGAATCTCAAATCTCGAACAGTTGGGAATGGGAAGGATTCAGATAATATTGTAATAACAGTATTCATCTGCTGCTCTCAATCTCTATGTAAACAATCGGGGAGATGGAAAATGGCATTTTTATTTTTATCACCATCATTTTCCACACAAAAGCCCTACTTTTTACATCACGCACCAAATAATCTCTACTAAAAGCCGCGTCTATTTAACCTATTTAACAGCTGCTTTTACAATACTTCCTCTTTTATCTGTATCTTTTATCTTTTGTGTGATTTTTTTCAGGAATTTACAGAATTTTTTCATCTAAATAATCAAACATCAAACCCACTTTTAGGATTGTACTTTTTACTTTTTACCCCAGAACAAATCCTCGTGATCCATATTCACACTTCTGAATAAATACCAAGAATTAAGAGTTAATCATGCTGCATTCAAAATTCAACTAATTGAATTCAAGTGAACTCTGGATTTTACATTTTACAACATTTTAGGCTTTGGTGCAGAGTAAAATTTTAGTTTCTGGGTTAATTGTATTAAAATTGCAAAGACAAGGGATAGTCGAAAGATCAAGCTCATAAATATTTTTTCTGGTAATTTTGTAATTTTATAATTTTCCTGGATCCTGGATGTGTACTTTGTACTTTGTTTTTTCGTCTGGATTCATCCAAAGTAAAACATGGAAAAAAGGAAAAGAGGAAATGGGGGAAGAGGTTAAACATTAGAACATAAGATTAGAGCTGCCGTCATGCAGTACAACTACTGTATGTATCTACAAATAAACAAATAATAATCCTCTTCCCGTTTTATGAAATTAAAAGTTGAAAGCATGAAATAACCAGAAATTGAGAAAGAATGGGGAAAGCTCCAGTGTTTTAGATTCTTGATTCTTGATAAAATGTCGCCTTGTAAAATATATACGTATTTTCCCTCTTTCTTCTTTTCTCTGATGAATGTATGCTGACTGTGACTTGAGTTGGCTTGGCTCGGTTTTGGGAATTCGGAATACGAATTGTATATTTTAGAGTGGTGGAAAGTAGAAAATAGCAAGCGTTTTATTTGGATGTTATGTGTTATGGGAGAAAAAGAACACTAGAGAAAGCAACCAGCAGAATGGAACGAAATCGAATAAATGCAAATGTCGAGGAAGGGAGAGAGCAAGAAAAAAACTTGGTTTTGGTCTCAAATGCATATTCCGATTCAGATCCCGCGGATTTGGACTAGAAATACGAAAACGAATACGAATACTAACTCGAATTCAAATTCAAATTCCTAGAGTCAACTCAACTCAACACAACAACATGCACAATATGCACATTGCACACTATCTACATTCTATATGTGTAGATTCTCTGGTATAAACTGAGGCTTTACTTTCCCTTTTCATTCTAAGTTCTCCATCTCCATTCTCTTTCCTCATATTCATACACGTCCATTAAACATACAACATAGAACGGGATAGGTGCTTCTACATTCTACATAAAATAAAATACTCAGTCAACCGACTTTGCGTCGCCACCACTACACTTTCTCGTGGAGCAAAAAGCCTCCAAATCCAAATCCTTGTTATCTATTGCTTCCAACTTTCTCTCATACGCCACAGACTACATAATACAGACTACAGATATCTCGTACAGTATAAAACCAAACCGAGTCAGCCAGTAGACAAACATCCGTATTCAGTTTAGTCCGTCTATTTTAGGTATTTATCTACATATGAAACGATAAGACTAAAAGCCAAAGTATGTAAAATCCAAAAAGCGGAGCTAAAAAACAGTAGATGTAGAAGCGAGATGGAGAGAAAATGCAAAAGAATTTAAATACTTGAGCTTTGAATTTTTGAGCTTTCTACGCCTTGTATTTTGTATCGGTTTTATTCTTGACCACGTACAGATGCAAGATACAGATATCTATCTGCTCTCGGCGTGATCAACTGGATGTGTTTTGCTTCAGTTTTTGTAATACTAATCAAAATGTAAAAGCATTCCTGATGTTTGATGGTTGTATCAAGTATCGAGTATCTAATACCCAATATCCAATATCGAATGTGCAAAAAAAAGTGAAAAAACAACCACAGCATGGTTTATTTGTCTACGTTTCCCACTCGTGTTGTTCCTTCTGTATCAAATGTACAATGTGGATTTTAGCTGCAGGAAAAGTTCCATACTCCAAACATTATACTGTGAGTGTAAAGTGTAGAGTGTAGAGTGTCGAGAGTGGAGTATTCACTATTCCTCATAGAGCTCGTGTGTGAAAATGTAGTATAGAATCATGGCACTTTCACAATGTTCGTATTCTGCGTACTTGTATAAAAAAAGATATATTTGGCTACAAACGGGAGTCGAGAATCGAAATCGAGAATGGAGTATCAAGAGTGAAAGTAAAAAATGGGAAAAGAGGAAATGAGCCTATTTCTTGTTCAAGTATACGTGTTTTTTCCCTAATTCTGGGCAGACGGTTCTTTGAACTACAAAGCCCAAAAAAGATACATGCACAATGTACAATCTACAATCTACGCATGAAACAAGGAGCAAGGAGCACATAAACAGGGCAAAACCAGATGATATAAATATAAATCCGGAGCAGACGGCACGCACTGCAAACTCTACTTTCTACCCTCTACACTCTACACTCTGCACTCTACACTTTATGTCCATTTGTGGTTCATTTATTTTCTTAACCTCTGTCAGAGTTTATTACTCCTTTTTCCTTGTATTTCTACTATATATTTTGTATACGATATACATTCTTTCACTTTACAGATACTTTCCCTTTTGCTTTCCTTCTTTCCTCTCCACTTGTTTCGAATCAAATCGATGAAGGAGGAAAAATCCATAATTTGAATGGATACTTTCCAAGTATTTTCCTGTTCTTGTTGTACTTTGAGCATAATAATAATATCCAATATCCATCCTTGTTTCTTTTACAGGAAATGATATTTTCTATTGTTTATTAGGTAGGCTATGGATTGTGGACTACAGACGGTGAACATGAGGTGAGACACAGACTTGACAGCTCATTCTGAATTCTGAATTCTAATGAAAATTGAAACGGTGTAAGAGAAACTCAAACAGGAATATCAAGCAAGATTACAGATATCTGTATTCTCATCATCAGGATCCGGTGAATGTATTCATTTAGATAGAATATAAAATGTATGATGTAAGCACGTGTATTGAGTATTGAGTGTGTACTTTATATACTACCTAAATCTACATCATAAATGTCCAAGTGTAAAAGGGTAAAGACTGTAAAAGTAAGACGCAAAAATCGGATCCGGAAATAGGAAATAAAAGTGCCATTTTCATTCGTAAGAAGTAAGAAGAAAACATGTTCAAGAAAATATTATACAATATATCGTATTTTGTTGTTTGCTTTTGTTTTGTAACCTTTTTTTTCTTTTTTTCTACAAATGTTGTTGCGTAGAATAGAGAATGTACAATATAGAATGTCATGTCACGTTCACTTGAAATGGCATGACATGAAATGAAACGGGATTGGATTCTATACTTTTTTTTCAAGCGGAACAAAATTCGCCCTGAAGAGACAAGAGACAAAGAACTTTCTTCGAAGTATATTATTTTTTATGCCTTATTTTCAATTGCTGTTTATATTTTACGTCTTACCTCTTTTACTTTTTTAGAGCTTACATGTAAATAATAAATAATCAAGCAAAAGGTCCAGACTGTTCCTAATTAAAAATACTTGTCGTCATTTTATTTTTAAGTAAACTTGAGTAGTTTTCTTCCTTTTCAGAAAACTAATGTTGAGGGTAGGAAAAAGCACCAACTGGCTTTCAATTAACCCTCAATACTCAATACGTATTACTTCCTGTATCAAATCTTCCTCCTGCTCGTTGATGCTAGTTGTTGGTTGTTAGTTGTTAGCATTAAAGGAGCAACAAGGGCTTTACAAGATACAAGATTGAAGAGACTAATTGAAAATTTAAAAGGAAATTGAAAGATGCTGTCAGGTCTCAAAAGTTGATGATGATAATAAAGATGATGACGATCCTGATCATGATCATGATGGAAAAACATGCAATTCGCTTGAAGCGGAGCTCTGCTCAAAATCAGGTACGACTGATTTTACTCCAGTCTGGAGTTGGAAGAGTCGATGACTTTTCTCCCTTTCTTAGATATTTTTCAACGTTAGAATAAAACTGGAAACTGGAACTGCAGATACTCGAGTCTTGAGTCTCTAGTTAGAAGAAGCACTCGAAGCAACGGATGAAGAAAGAAGATGAAAGTATTTTGAAAGTAAGAGAGGAGAAGGGAGGGACGAGCAATGACATAATGTACACTGTAAAGTGTACACTGTGATACAGGGAAGAAAGTATCTACGTATCTACAAGACAGATATTCACAGGAGATTCAAGACAAAATTGATCCGCACGTCTTGTCTTCTTCTTCTTTACCTTTTTCTTCTGGTGCAGATTTCCCACTTCAATTTATTCAACCGAGAACTGAGATGAAAATTGCAAAGAGAGAGAGAGAGACATGTACAATGTACAACGAATAGTACATCTATGTACACATGAAGCATAACGTAAAAAAGACATGACACACATATTGAAAATGGCACAGAAAAATGTATAAGTCTATACACATTGCACATTGTACATGTTTGATATCGTAGATTGCAGATTGTAGATACGCCGCACAGCACTTCGCTCCTAGAAGAAGACGAAGAAAAAGACGCCAGTCAGTCAGTCATCAGCATGAGGAGCTGTTCAAACAGCAAGGTGAGATGAGCAGTGCAGTGCAGTTCAGTTCAGTGTGGGCGGATGAGCCCTGGTGAATTATGAAACGCAAACCCCGTCTCAAAAAATAGATACATCCATCAATATCACGACATACATGTATAAGAAAAACAAGGCTGAACGTAGAACGTATTTCAAATATCATATACATAAAAAAATATGCAGGATGGTACTCTCCTTTTTTTCACGCTTCATAGTTCCAGATCCCTGAAATTTCGACCAGGCTGAGGAGCTTACGAAAAATCTTGTAGTGCAAATTCCAATATTATCTTTATTTTATGTTTATCCAGTAGTGCCCAAAATCCACGATAGAATCGAGAATCAACGGCAAGATTGGAAATGATATTAGAAAAGAGCAAAAGTCTCTTCTTCTCTTTCCGGAATGGGAATCTGAGTCGGAATCACAACCACTGCAACTTGCACCAATTCACAGCTCATTGAATTCTACCAAAAGTTCACAGTTGTCTTTACTTTTGGAATTTTGGAGTTCTTTTTCTTTAGTTTTGGTTTTAGCTTTGCTTTAGTTTCTGTTTCAGTTTCAGCTGAGTTTTTGCACAAGTTTCAGTTAGAATCCTCCATTTAGAAGCACTTTATGACCATTTTAGTACACGATTATTATAGTCATCGTCATTAGTAATTACCATTAATAAGGAGGGATGATGACGGGAATGGCGATACTATTAAAACATTCATGCAGATATTTGCACTACATGTATAGATATGTATTTATTATTGCTGCACTCTGTTCCGTGTTCCGTGTTCTGGAGCCACGTCTTCTATATGGCAAAGCTTAACTTGTACAAAATGTATATTGTATACTGTGTACTTCACACTGCATACTGTATAATGTATAATGTATGCGAACAGACTGATTGAACGACCTACAAGTGCAAAAGGAAATGGCTGGAGGACACACTTTAGTTTGCGTTTTGCATATTCATTTCCCCATTGAATTTGTCCAGACTCCAGTGGGCCATCACTCGGCTCGGAATGAAAACGGTAATAAAAGAATCAGTGGTAACGACCTCCCATAATATACACTGTGCATTGTATACTGTACACTATACATAATACTCATGCATTATTCCGAGGAAAATGAATCCTCTATTTACTATTTACCATCCGCGTACTCATTTCCCATTTTCCATCCAATAACTTGAGTTTTCTTCCTTGTTCTACTGCGTTTGTGAGGTAAATGAAAATATTGGTTTTGCGTTTTTAATACTTTTGGCATTGGATGATTTAAATGTATTGTGATTTCTACGACAAAATACAAAATACAAAATACTCCTTTATTTATGATATTACGATATTACAAAGTATGTTAATATTTTATATTGGTCAGTTTGGAAGTAATGAGACGCAAATGTCACAAAGCTTATTGAAAAATAGTCACCAAATCATGAATCGGCAAATATACGGAAATTCCGCATGATGAGCCCAATGTACGTCCGTTTACAAATCGACGCAAACAAATAGGTGTAAAACTTTGTGAAATGGCCAGGCATAAATGCAGGATTGGAAAACCCACACATTTCTTATGTTTGTATGTATGCAACAAGCAGCAGAGCATAGAACGTGATTGAAATATTAAATGCATTTTTAACTAGAGACGTTCAATATGACATGTAAATCTTCAAGTGGATGCAACCTGCAGGTGAGAGCAAAAAAAGGAAAAGAAAGCTCAATGAGGTTTAAAGCACAGAAACCCAAGCAGATGAACAAAACGAAAAAATAAATTATTATCAAAATAGATATTTGCAGAAAAAAATCAAGCAAAAACTAGTAGATAAAATTAAAATTCCTAGAAACTTGAATCTTTAATAGTTTACTTGTAGACAGACAGAGAAAAAGAAACTTTGTAAAAAAAGATAGGTAAAATATCTTGTGTCTGGTGATATTAATGAGCTACTTGATACTTGAATACCTGAAGAATTATTAGTAAAATCCTCATATGGAAAAGGAAATGACTTATTCCCTGCAGTTTTCACTATATTATTGATGTTTTTAGTTTTTACTTTTAGCTGCATGTTTCTATTTTGTACTAGCACCATGAATTATGAGGCTACATTTGTGCATTGTGCATCGCAAATACCAAATACCAAACACCAGTCATTATTATCTGTATTACCCAGTGCAATTCTTGGATTGGAGGACGATGACAGGGCCAAAAGCCTTTCCAATCGATAGACTCAAACAAAAACAAAATAGCCAAGTTATAGGTAAACGACAGGTTGAAAGTCTCACAATATACAATACTTTTGTATGTCTTGACAGCTCAGTTCAGACTCAGGCTCAGGCTCAGAACTCAGAAAACGAGAAAACTAATAGACAAAAAGCTCCAGCGTTATCAATCAGACGGCATTTGACTGTTGAAGGTTGAAGGAAATTACGGAAGGTCTACGATTCCGTTGTACATTTTCTTTTTCTCATGTTCACAAATTTCAGGCTACACAAAATACTAACATTATCTTCATTAAAAGGTAGTAGTAAAAATACTTATTACATAATTATAGGAGAAATGATACTTCTTTTATGCAAAATAAAATTGCATAACGCCTATCATCACATGTTTATTGTTTATGTACTGTGGATTATGTATCATGTAATATAGATTAAGAATGCGGCGTAAAAGTAAAATCCACAAAATGATAACAAACATGCACAATTCTGTATTCTGTATACGACAATCATCACAGTAGTTTTGACTTTTGATGACGCGTAATATTAAATATTCTCATGCGTCTTCTACAGATTACAGATAAATGGCATGATCGTGTCATATCATTTTATTTATACACATGATGTGAATGATGAATAATGAATGTTATGTGATATTTGGAACTGTCTTATTTTTAAATTTTAATGACTTTTTAATTCATAAAATATCTAAATTTATAACTAAGAAACGGGGAGGCTTAGAATTAAAACCCAAGAATATCATCTGAATCTACATGTATTATGTATTTTGTGTATGTAATTTCATTTTCTTGTTGTTGGTTGTTGAGCAAAATACTAGTAGTAAAGCAGAGAGTGATGTAACATATAAAACGTAAATTTAAAGTGTGACGTATGCTAAACTTAAAATAACAGTGAGTATAAAAGAAACTGAAAGAGAGAGAGTAAATCCAAGTAATTCGTCGTGGGATAGACATGTGGCAATTAAAATCACGTTTGACAAATTTTATTTTGCAATTTCTTCATATATGTACATTGCACATTTGCTGTCTTCTCATTTCGTACTTCGTACTTTTTACTTTATACAGACACTCTCATTCAACATCTGCATCCATCGCTTATCTCAACAGAGTGCCAAAACTCACTTTTACGATATGTCTATACAATTCACGTATTCCCAAACAAAGATCTCTAAAGAATACCGTCCAGTCGATGTCGATGTCGATGCCGATGCCAAAGCCAATGGTTAGTAAAATACATTTGTGTTTTGTATTTTGTATTGACAATGATAATAATTATTATTCTCCTTCTCATTCTTATTCGTGAGATTCTCCACTGTAGGCGTCAGTTGCTCTTTCCTTTCAGCATCCCACGTTCCTTCTCATCCTCATAAAATCAAAGAAAAACATAGCCAAAAATCAAAAGACATGCCAAATCATATACATTCATTTACAAATAAAATTCTGTCATCCTCCATGTAACTACAAAACAATATTCAATATTATATACAATCCACGACATTTTTGTCTCTTTTCTTCTTTTTCTACAAACTACAATACAAAACTACAACAGAATGAGCCGGTATACAGAGAACAAAATCATATGCATGTTTAGTGTTCAGATTTATGATTTTCCATTTCATTTATTTATTACAAACAACCATTTTCTCAATTCTCAATAATCATGCACGACGAATACATTTAGTG
The DNA here is from genome assembly GCA_019776565.1 of Sminthurinus signatus. Taxonomy (NCBI): domain Eukaryota; kingdom Metazoa; phylum Arthropoda; class Collembola; order Symphypleona; family Katiannidae; genus Sminthurinus; species Sminthurinus signatus. The sequence goes on from JABASP010000221.1 coordinate 21,993, forward strand.
TAACAATGCATAGATCACAGATTTCAGATTACGAATCTTGAGATCTTGAGATAATTTACAATTCCACATTTCTGAGTATCAGTACGCTGAAATTTACAAGAAAATCATGTAAAAAATTTACTAGTCTAAAGTCTAAACACTTGACAAGATTTAGACAAGATTTTCAAGGATTCTCTATTTTCAATTCTCACTACTTTTGTATTTTTATGTAAAGCACGAGACAAAAATTCAAACTACAAATAACCAAATCAACCAAGAGGATTTTCTGGTTTCGAGTTTTGAGTTTCGAGGGAAGGAGAAGGAGAAAGAAAAGAAAAGTGCATCACTAGTTGAGAAAATGGCACTAACAATAAATCCATTATATTGTTTATTATCACTATTACAAAATTTGAAGTTCAAGTATATATTATATTTTATATTATATTACGGAGCGTTGAGCGTATTGTAGCTTTTAATGTTGAATGCTTTGACAAAATTGAAGAAACACTGTTATTACTATTATTATTATTCGCGTGGTTAATGGTTAATATGTCTGCAACAAAATAAAATAGAGAACTAAAATACTACATTATAACATTATTCATTATGGTTGTGGATTTTGTTTTATGAGATTTTGCTCACAAAGCCTTTTATTACCACTGTTACATATTATGTCATATATTACTGTACACGGTACACTTTGCACATTAACTACAAACTACAAACCTCCCTAGAGACAGACATAGACAGAGAGAACCTCGGACTTGAAATCTCTCCAAAGGTTATTTCTTTCTTCCTGCAGATAAAAACCCCACTTGTAATTTTATGCAACAGACTAAAATGTACAAGTGTGTATCGACACTTTCTTACGGGTTGTACATTGTACAGAGGTTGTAAAAGTGCAGCTGCAAACTGCAGACTTCTCAAGACTCAAGCCTCAAGACACCGCCAGCTTCAAAATGAATGACATTGAAAGTTGGAGATGGGAAATTTGATGAGGTTCATTGCAAAAAGTACTGCAGGATGTGCAACTTTGACTAAATATTAAATACAGAACAAGAACCAGAACAAGCTCATTTTATTGTCTTGTACCTTCCATTCAATATTATATAAACTAGACAGTACAAAGCAAGCAGAGGAAATGAGGATGGTGAAAAGTGAAGAGAGTAATAATATTGGCGAAAACGTGTTATTTATTATGACTTTTGAGTTTTGAGTGATGATGAATCGATTTTTGGTGTTTGGTGTTTAATGTTAAATGCTCAACTTGTAAAATGTACAATTGATGCACTTTTTAATTTTTGTAGAGCTTTCGTTTCAAGTGGATGCAAGTTGCAAGTATTCGTTTATAATATAATATGGTATTATTCCCGATTTCAGTGTACATATGTGTAAAATGCAAAAACACACAAAAATGGTAATAATAATTATTATTGTTCTTAGGATTATTGCACACGGATGATTTACAGGGGAAAAAAGTCGGTCCATAAATGTCACAGGCCCGATGGGATTTTCAGCAGACGTTAAAGTTTGAGTTTTTACAACTCACCACAAACATAAATAAATGATGTGGATTGTTCATTGTGCATGTGTAATTTTTTCCTTGCTCAGTTATTGCATGCGTTTATAATCCATTTGTACATGCATGATCCTCATTATGCTGGATGTAATCTCTATTCTGTATTCTCTGTGCACTTGTCCATTTCCTTCTTCATTCTTCTCTCTTCTTTATTTGTCGCTGTTCCTTCGTTGAGTATTGTGCATTTTGTATTGTGCATGATAGTATGATGCAAATTTTGAATTTGACTCCGAGTTCAGTGAACAGGAGAAAATACATGAAAGTGTTGTATCATAATAATCATATACAGATTTATCATAGATCATAGTTGATGGAATTTTCAGCTATAAATTTGCAGACCTGCGTTTTTTGTGCACTGTATACTTTTGTGCATTTCAGTTTGGATATTGAATATGTAAATTACATACGAATATGAATGCATTTCTCGTTTCATATTCAAATTTAACATCCGCCCATCACAATCATAATCCTGAGCGTCGTTATGATCCAAAAAAACATAAAATTGCGCAAGGTAAGAAAATCAATTAGGGATTGATTCGACATGGAACATTAGTGTCAAGTTGCCACTGATGACATCCTTCCTTTTATTCATTTTCTGTTCTGTCAAGAGTCAAGAGACGGGCAATACTACACATATGTAAAGTGTACACATGTACAGATCCTAGATGCAGATGGAGATGCAAAGATGCTGGATGATAGCGAGATGAAATTCAGGCAGTGACAATGAAAACGGAATGAGAATGAAGAATGAAGAATGAGTAATCTCCTCAGGGAGGTCATTTGTCATGTAAGGTGTCATTGCTCTCTCCAATCTCCAAGATGAGATACCTGCAACCTGCATTCTGCATTTTATAGCTGTGTCGGTATAGCTTTACAAAGCACCACAAGAGAGGAAATATGAGAGATGCGAAATGAAAAATGAAAAGGCTCTAAAGAATTTATAACGGGAGATCAAATGTGACTTGTGACTTGTCTGACTTGTCCACGTACTACCATATGCATTTTAGATTGTACATTTAGTATTTAGTATTTCTCCGTCTTTTTACCTTTGCCCGTTCAACGTTCAACAGAGTGGAGGTAAGTTATGGGTTATGGATTATGAATATGGACTTTTAACATTTAACATTTAACGATGGTGCTTTGGGTTTGCCGTTTGCTGTCGGGGTTCTTTGACATGACTTTTCAACATTTGATATTTACTTTTTACCTTTTATATCTTTATTCCTTATCCATGAGTGGATAATGAATAATGAACAGTGAAGAGTCATAAATAAGTACACGGCAGAGGAAGAAAATTCTTATACACAGTATAGAAAGAACAATAACGAGGTTATCTTTTCGATGTTCTTCTTTTTTATAGAAAAATCAACTCTTTTCTACAGAATGAACGAGCAATACTTTTGAACATTTTGGAAAAACAGGCATTATTTTTACAAAATGGTTTAATGAAAACTAAAAAAATTCACGTAATAAATAAATCTAGAATAATTCCATAAAAATGAAACAACTATTTGAGTTCAAAAATCAAAACTAAAACAATAAAACAAAGCCAAACAAAGCAAAGCTAAGCAAAGATAAAAACTTAATATGTAATGTATGTATAAATAGACACCGGACTGAGTATGTATTTATCTTCTGCTAATATACTAAACGGAACCAGTGTTCAGTGTTCAGTGCTCAATGCTCAACTCAACCAAATGTAACAGAAGAAGTGACAGTAACCTTGAGCGTCGCTCACACTCGGCCTCTGTCTCTTTTTCTCTTTTCCCGTTTCTTCCTCCTTATTTCTCTCCATTTCCCTTCTGAATTCCCAGTTGTGAAACAGAGCGAAGAGGACAGCAAAAACTGAAGAAAGGCCAAAGACAAAGACAAAAACTAAGAGGAAGATGAAGGAGCTCGGACTGGAACTGGAACTGTAGCTGTATCTTTAGTAGTAACTGGAATTCTATGGTGAATAAGAATCTGTAGTTGGAATGGGGCTGAAGCAACAAGACGACAGAATATAAATAGTACCTTGTTTGTTTTTCTGTCTCTGAGCTCTGAGCTGTCTTCCACAGTTTGTCCTTTCTCGTATTTGTTTGCCCTTGCTCATCTGTAGATTGTAGATTGCAGATTGCAGATCGCAGATTGTAGATACTAGATATTAGATGGAAGAGAAACAAAAGAAAATAAAACTATAGAAAGCTCCACTCCGTCTCCGTCTCCGTCTTTCCTTTTACATGTAGAATGTAGATACTGGATACCGTGGATACACTTGCACAAAACTTGCAGAATACACAGACAAAAAGAAAAGACAGTACAAAGTACAAAGTACAATGCAATCTGTCAAGTGCACATCATCTGCAGCTTTTAGATATTCCATCTTCCTTTCACTATAGTACAAAGTATGAGCTTATTACAGTTTCTCCGGGAACATTCAAGACATTCAAGACATTTGTATTGTCCCTTCTCTTTTCCAGACTTCACATCTGGTTTTTTATCCCTTGTTCCCTTGACTCTAGATTCTAGATGCTAGACTCTAGATTCTAGACAATAGACACTTTCTGTAAAAAACAAAAAGTAAAAATGCTACACACAGATGAATTTTTTATACAAGTACAGTAGGCACAAATATAATAATAACACTAATTACTAAAATCTTGTCTTTATTTACTTCAGCCTAGTTGATGAAGCTCCTTTGGTTTCCCATCCGAGTAGAGTTCTTCACCATTCACCCTGATTCCAACAGCTTAATTTATGGGTGGTGAGTGAATCAATAAGGAATGGAAAGTCAAATGTCTGTAGTGGAAGTACAATAAAAGTACAAGTCAAAGTCAAAGTCGTAGCTGAGGCTGAAGCTGGTGTTATATATTGTATATAATTCCACCACTGATGTTTGAATTCGAATTCGAATTCAAGCTCTAGTTCCAGTTCCAGTTCTAGTTGGACGTTTCGGACTAGTTTTTGGTTTCTAGACAAATAGACAAGTGTAATTTCTACTACACGACTTTGGCTGTCCCACGTTCAGATACAAAGTCAAAGTCAAAGCCAAATCCGAAGCCGAAGCCGAACCCAAACCTGGGTTTTCTGGCTTTAGTTCAGACACTTCTTGATCTACCTTGTCTAATAAAACAACCAACATGTCTAGTGTCTAGTTTCTAGTGTCTAGTGTTGAGGATAAAGTGTGTACGTAAGATATATACTCCTCTGAGTTTGATTTTCTCCTGCTCCATTTGTTTTCTACACCTTATTTTTCCACGCCAAAACCGGAGAGATGTCCGATTCAATAAATATGCACCTAGATGTGTACATTGTACACTGTACACTGTGCATTATACATGGGCACCAACAGAACAGAACAGCACAGCCGCCTGTAAGTAATATTGATGGCCTTGCACAAGCTCCCAGGATTTTCCAATCCCAATTCCCCAGCGTCTTATTTCTTTCGTAGTGATTTTCTTTCCCTCACTTTCTTCCTCTTCTGTCTTCTCTGTTCTCCACATGTACACAGGGCAAAGGCATATGTAGTTTTCGTGGTAAATACTCTAGATACTTTTGTACAATGTACTGCTTACTGCGTAGTATAGACTGCACACTGTACACTATAGACAGAGTCATCATTAGCTATCTGATCTTAATTGTCCGGAATTTGGAAATTTGGAATTTAGAGTCTGGCGCTAGAGTTATTTGAGCGGTGTGACGCATGATTTTTCTCGTCCGGAGAAAAAGAAAGTATCGGAGAAATTGATGATGAGGCCAACCGCCGACAACTTGAAGGTACAGATAGAAAATGGCAAGCTAGGATTGACGATCCACATCGATGATGGTGATGTTGATGATGAGACAACTCGAAGCTCCAAGCTTATATCACGTTCGTAGTTTCAGATCGTTTTGAGATCGAGTCAGCGTGGAATGGAATCATAGGTTTTTGTAATTACCGGTATAGATCTGTGACGTGTGATAAAGTGTGGAATTCAAATGAGAGGATCCATCCAGCTTTACTAAAGTTTGAAATCCACATAAGTACACACTCTATATTATCTATTCAAAGGTAGTCATTAGAAAGTTGGAACTTGTCTTCCTCTTCCCACAAGTAAAAGTAAAAGTAAGAGGAAAGGTAAAAGTTGGTGAAATCAAAGTTTGGAGTTGAGTTTTGGGTTTTGCGTTTTTCGAATTGCGTTTGGTTGACGAGTAACTTTGTACATTGTACAGTATACACTAAGACGTGATTATATCCTCAATTTTAGTAGACCAGTAGATGAGTAGATGAGAAGGAGAAATGGAGACGACCCAATTACATTTGTCACAAAATATCATCTCATTTTGATAAATCAGGTGGAAGAAATCGATCTGTTGATGTGTGGAGTGTGGAGACTAGCGAATGGAGCGATTGGAGCGGAGCAAGTAAAAGTTGGCTCACACTCAAAAAATCAACACTTGATTTGATTCTTGGATCCCCGACCTAGGACAACATTCGATTCCACAACCCAACTGTAAAACAGCATGCCAAATAATAATTTTAGGTCGCTTTTTTCATTGTAATTACAATTTTGGGCAATTCCCAACCACCATCTCACCCACAAATAAATAAATCAATAAATATGGAAAGCATAAAAAATAGACATTATACACTATACATTAGAGTACAGCGAGGAGCAGAGAACTTGTTTCTGATTTGATATTTGATGTTTTTCCATTTTCCCATTCACGATCTGTAAAATGAGATTTTCCAAATGACTAAATACTAATGCATTCAATATTCAGCATATTATGAGACATTACAGAACTTTTCCTAACATTGGTAAACATCTCAGAAACCAGAAAAATAGGAAACTAGACACATTTATTTGTACTTTGTACAAGTGATAAATGTACAGTACACAACTTGGTGAAAGTCTTAACTTTTACAAGTAATACAATTTTACTCTTACCCTGTTTTACTTCCACTATTACATATTACACCTTTCATTTCTTTTCCTCAGAAACTTGTGAAACTTGTAACATTGTAACAAGCTTTCTTCATTCATCTAGAAATTCGGAACCGGCATTCACCAGCTCGTTACGACTTTTATTTTTTCTTCACCTTCTCCATGTACGAATACAAGTATTTTCTAAACCTTTTCCAAAGACAACAAGGCTGGTAAGCTGATTATGTGCCGAGTAAAAATAGAACGGAAACTTCAGTGTTTAAGCTCAGGTTCCAGTCAAATGGAAGCACACACGTCTCGCGCTCTCTCTCTTTCTTTCACGTCACACGACTGACAGAATTATAAAAAAACACACAATACATTAAATGAATTTCCCTGAAGTTAACCAGAATCAGAACAATAAAAAGAGACTTAGTTGAGAAAGTATTACTCTCAAATCTCAAAGTCTGACATGGGCTCGGATTCCATGTAATTTTAATTCACATGTTCTCTTTACACTTTGAGCACCCCAAATACCAACCACCGAACACCGAACCCCGAACAACGAAAAGGAATAAACAGTGGGTGAAATGTTGGAACTACATAGATAAATTTAAAATGAATAAGCAAACATGTGAGAATGTGATTGTGTGACGCCAGAACCCAGACTCCAGACTCGAGCCACTTTTATTAGTTTGTCAAAAGTCATGAAAGTAAAATGAACAGTCATTCATTCTAATTTTAGAAGAAATTATACAACTTTGGGGGTATTAACCAATATTAAACACAAAGTACATACATGTACCATGCAGAGAGGCAAGAGATGGTTAAGAATTTATGACATGTGCTGGATGAACACTAATTAATTTACCTTCATTTAACACTGTCTCGGCTTCTGGTTCTTGTTCAAGCTCACGTTTTGAGTCGGTGAACAAAGAAAGGAGGCGAGGAAAAATTAGGTTACCTGCTCTTCCTTTTTGCGTTCGGCTTTTGCCTTTTAGCTTTTGACTTTTGACGTCATACTGAGAACTGGGAATGTCTGTAGAATATGGCAGTAGTGTGTAGAAACAACCCAACCGGACAAAAGACAAAAGACAAAAATATCAAGGACAGTGGACACTGCAAACTGAACATTGGACATGGACATGGACAAATAGATAAGATTTTTTGAGGTAGAAACCGGAAAATAAAACAAGAAGGAGACAAATTAGAAAAGGAAAGGGGGAAAACCCTGGCCTCGACATCGGCATGAGCATCCGAATCCGCATCCGAATCCAAGTTCCGCTCCTCATGTCGCTGTAAAAAGGACAGATAAACAGAGGAAAAGGATATGAACAAAGAGAAATAAGGGAAACTCTTTTTCTTTAAAACTACAGCAAACCAAGCCAGACCAAGTCAAGTCATGCCAAAGGATTTCCTCTGAATGCTTCTTTTCTAGCCAAACTGAAACAAACGAGAAATTACACACACTACCAAAATACAAAATACATAAATGTAAAAGTGTAGCAAAAAAAGAAAGGCGGAGAAAGCCAAAGAAAATAAAGTTTTTTTTTCACCAGCACCCGCAATCGTGTCTGTATAAGTATTAAGTATATGCATGTTTTTCCGAGTTTTCTCCAGAGTCCATACACAGCAAAATTGCTTGTTTCCAAAGAACAACCAACTTTATTGAAAATTTCCTTTACGTTTTTTGTTGTGTACTTTGTGCACTTTTCACTTTTACCTCTTTCCTCTTTCCCAATCCAACGAAGATACAATGTAGCTGTAGATTGTAAATGTAGATACGACAGTTTGGCATGCGTCACTTTTATTGCATTTGCATTTAACAGCAAAATTTTACACCTTAAATCCCTCAAGAATCCAGAGTCAAGAGTCAAAAGTCAAGAGAATGCCACACTTTATTTGTTCCTGAATTTTACTATCTTCACCCACATCAACATCCACACTTCTTTCTTTGCAATTCACGGTCTCAGTTCACGGTCCATTTGACTATTGTCTGTTTACTCTTTACAATGCAGAGTTCTAAATTCCGACTCGATTGACTAGACTCTAGACTCGATTTATGAGGGTACATTTACTCCAAGTTAAATTCAAATACAAATGCAAAAAAAGCAAATACTAATACAGATTTTAAATATTCAAGAAAGTTATGGATGAAAAACAAAGAATGAGGTAAAACCCGTGTCGAAATTTTGATTGCAGAACTTTAACTTGGCTGTATAAAATCACCAAAAGACAAGGACATCTTTAATTCTTGGAGTATTTTTTGTTGGGATAAGTTGTCATGGTATCTTAATAAAAGATAGTTTTAAAATTGAGCACTGAATTTTGGTTGAGAAAACGTTCTTGATATTGGATTTAAAATACTAGATTTCTATGGTAGCTTTACATTTCATATTTCATCCAAATACATCAGATTTCAGACAGACGTGGAGCGGCGGAACTTTCTTTCTCTCTTACTTCCTCTTCCTTTGTACTCATTTCCTCTCCTTTCTTCCCAACGGAAGAATGAGGAGCATAATAATATTTACTCGGTTGTTACAAGATTACAGATATTTCCAAGATTTACATGGCAAAAACCTAAAACCTACTGATGGAAATTTCCCATGTTCTTGGTGTTTTTTGTAGATTGTTGACAAGTTTTGAGTTGAAAGTTGAGAGTGTACAAACTTATCTAAACAAATGAGCACATTATAATATTTTAAACACATTATCAAGTTTGTATAAAACTGTACGGGATTTTGAAGCAAAATTATGCACAGAGTACAGAAAAATACAGTAGTAAATACACACATACTTACATACAACTGGTTTTGAGACCTCTTTCTCCATGCAGAAAGAAACTTGTAAAAAAGTTGAGGAGAAGTATGAAAGAATGGAACTTACAACTCACTCACATCTCACATCCTCCATACATGTATGCATGAGCATTTCATCTTAAAATTAAAGCTTAACCTTCAAAACTGTAAACTGTATTAAAAGTAAAAAGTAAAATAAATTATCTGCAACAAAATTTGGAAAAGTAGCAACTTTTCAAACTAAACTAAACCAAACAAGAAAAAGTATTCTTTTATATAATAAATGAAACACTCACAAGTAAAAAAAATATAGTGTTGGTAAAATCCTCGAGTTAACCGAGTTTGTAACAGATGAATGCAGAGCTAATTCAAGCTTTCAAGTTCAAAAGATGTGTGCAAAGTACACAGTATACACATGCACATGAGTATGTTGCAAAATATTTTCAAGAAAGAAAGAAAGAGAAAGATGAAAGGCGGAAATAGTGTGGCATTTTATCTATAAAAGGCATCACAGAAGATGCTGGTCTAGATTTTAAAGATTCTAGAGATACAGTTTATTTGGATTCTGGATTCTAGATTCGAGGAGCATACAGTCTTTGTACTTCACATTTTACAGCGTTTATAGTCTATATTTTGTATTTTGTAGAATGTGAACTGCATTCGACGCTCATATAGATAAAACCTAAATCCGGAGTCCGGAATTTTCACCAGTCACGTAGAAAACTACGCCGAACCTTTAACATAGTTAGAAAAGGGAGAAAATACCACAGCTAAATTTTTTTCTCCTTTCCTGTTTTTCCCTCCTTCTTTTCTTGGTGTTTTTCCTGTTTTTCCTCTGTGGTTCATTTGGACGTGCATAAACCTCAATTCACCATATAATTCCTACTTTAGCCCATTTTTAGACCACACTCATGAAAAAGTTTATTGTGTTTTCTCCGCTCTTTTTATTTTTCATTTTCTTCTTCTTTTTCTTCATGTTTGGCTTTTCTATGGCTTTTACATTCTGTATTTGACTCAAGTTTTTTTGTGGCGACTTTAGTCTAAAAAAATTCTATATTCTCGTCTAGTCACCGTACGCCATGACAATGACAATACCAATTCCAGTGCCAGTGCCAATAGTTCTCATCATGCATGGAGACATGTCTGTTTTTTTTATTTCACAATGACACTCACTCGTAACTCGGCACTCGTAACAGGCTTCCTCAAAAAAAAGGGAGAGAAAGTAAAGTAAAAATTTCTGTTTGGGCGTTACAAAATGCAATAAATAGAACTTTAAGTTTCTATGGCGAGTGGAAGAGGAAAAGCAAAGTTCACTTGCGGATTTTTAGAGGAAATGTCACATTTTTAGTGCACTTTTAAAGTAGAAGAGATTCGAGAGTCCATAGTCGAGGGTTGAGAGGACAGGCGCATGGACACATAAACACTGACACAAAAATATCCTCCTTGTCCTTATTGTTGTATATTCAGAATTCAGATTCAGATACTTTGTGTTCTGTGCTCTCTGCAAACCTCAAAACTCAAAATTAGAGTGGCCCAAATCCATCGGATTTATTTTGTTGAGCAATCAAGAATCAAGTCGATAGTCATCGATTCCACATTTGGACGAAATACGAAATACAAGAGGACAACACATTGAGTTCTCCGTCACGTTTCCAATAGGTTTGTTTATGTGTCTCAAGTCTCCAGTCTAAATGCTCCAGTCTCAAGTCTAAAGTTGACAATTTTGTGAATTGGAAAGCTATAAAACCGGAGACTGGAGACTGATTGTGCACATAAGCAAGATTCCAAACAATTTTGAATGTACTATGTAAACTGTAAAGACAGATGCGAACTCGTACAGATGTGTGTTTATACTCTTATGTATTATATAACGGAGCGAGCCAGGGTGAAATTGGCTACATCAAAACATACAAATACATATTTGTTGGAAAGTACCACAAGATGCAATTTAAGAACAGATTTCCTCGCTAAAGTACCATTTTTCTTCTCCTTTTTTGTCAGGGTATAAATGAACATTATGAGCTAAAATCCTGTAGATTGTAGATTGTGGACTGGTGGTTTGGAGATTGGTGTTTGGAATTGGAACTACAGTGAACTGCTATCACATGCAGTTTACAATTTATAATTTTCATGGGGTATTTTCCACTGTACAGTAAAGAGTAAAGAGTAAACAGAAAACAGAAAACAGTGCACAGTTGCTAAGTAAAATTTATCATTCTCAACTGTGAATGAAAGTACACGGGAGGGTCTGACATACATACTGCTTTCCCTGCTATTTTCACCACTACAATTCCTGCCTTCTGCTTCCTTCACAGTAGGAAATTACCACTTGAAGATATACAGATAGGAGCTCTTGTGTGCATTTGAGAGAAAATTGGTCACTGAACTTTCAACTTTCACAGTAAGCCGTTGTCGTTGCTGTACTTGTAGTCCTAGTTGTAGCTTTTCTCCTACTACTTACTACTTACAGCTTGCGGCTTAGTTTTTTCTCAACATGATGTACAATGTACAATGTACAATACATAATACATAATGAGCATGTATGTGCCTCATGTTCCACAACTCGTAGGATTTATTCCCTCTATCAAATAGTAAATAACAAACAGCATAGAACAAACAGTACACAACACATGTCAAGGCGGAACAGGTTGTTTTTTCATATAGTTTATAATGCAACTCATTGTCCTATATTTTTTACTGTACTCTGTATTTTGTACATAGTACTCCATGATCTGGGTCTTATAGAGATTTCCTATTTTTATATAAATAATAAATAAATAAACATACACCCTTTCAACTTTTAACAACACGTGTAATATTACACAACATTTTATAATTCAAAAGTACATACTTGGAGCTACTAATTCTGACACAGTTCATTTATATATGAATGAATTAAATAATATTGTTATGTCGTGGGTGAAAACAAATGGAAGTAATGACAAACAAATCCTACTAATCCTTCATTATTAATTCCTTGTACAAAGTCCACTGTATAATTTTACGGGACAAAGTACAAAAGCGACTAGACTCTAGATTCTAAATTCTAGACTATTGCACAATTGTACATAAATGTCCCGAGTAAAAGAGAGAAAGAACTAAAACTCAACGGAGAAGTACATAGTGCATACACACAGGAAAAAATTAATATAGTTCACAAGTATCATGATATATTATGTAGACTATTATGTAGTTACTAGTTACTCTTTAGTTGACCGACTGGACTGACTCGTTGCGTGACATGTGTATGTATTTGGTAGTTGAAATTCAAACTGAAAGGAGAAAGAAGGAAAGAAGGAAGTAAATGATGTAAAATACGGGTATTGATGTGAATAAAGAATTTGAGCCATACCATACCAATCCTCTCAACTCTCAACGGGATATTTTTAAGGCACAAACGATAAAAATTTGTGATATCGCGTGCTCCAAAACACACTACAAGTACAAACACAAATACACATTTGTTTTACTTATTCTTTATTCTTATTACTTGATTCTGCGACAGAACTAGTGCACGTTATAAGCTTTATGTAGTTTTCTTGATTCTTGTATAAAATGTGTCTACTTTGTGTGATTCTCACGAGTTCCTGTCGAGTTCAACAACCAACAACAACAACTGGATTCCCTCTCTCATATTTGAACAAGTTCCAGTCAATTCGATTCCAGGAATATGAAAAACATTGCAAATCCATGCATGTGTACTTCTACAGTTCTGAATTCTAGATTCTAAAGTCGAAATACCGAATTCAAAATTCATAGTATTTTATACAATTTCAGAATTGAGAACTGCAAAACTCCTTTTTATCCGTATTGGTACAAAGTACACAATACACAATACAACTAAGTATAAAGCTCTTAAATGTAAACTTTGTACAAATAACTTTTTAAACTCCAAGTCCCAGGGTATTAGAAAATTGTAAAGCAGAAAGTAGAAAGTAGTCAAAGTCACAAAAAGCAGTCGTCATTTTACATTTTACATTTTACATATGTATTGTACACGTGCTTAGATAACTATTATAAATTATACAGTACTCCGTATACAGTGTACATGATACAAGTTCCAAGTACAGTTTATTATGAATTTTACATTATATAAATGTTCCAGGTAAAAGGTAAAAAGAATAAATAAAGTTTCCCTCGTGTTTTTCTCATAGAAGTTGTAGCTCATAGGAAACTTGCATGCACTGGGTAGTGGGACGAGGGAAGAAGGAGAAATATCTGTGTCATTCTACTTTCTTACGGAGTTAATAGATGTGACTAATGAGTAATGAGTAAGTTGGAAAGCGGCATGAGTAAAAGGATAGAGTGTACAGAGAGAACCGGGACATGATCTTAAGAGTGCAGATCACGTTTTTAATCGGTACGTCGGAAAGTCGGAAAGTCAGAAAGTGGGAAAGTGGGAAAGTCGGTGAGTTTCAAAATGCTGCCAGTTCCCAGTATTTTGGTCTCAAAATGTGTAATAACTCATAGCTTAATAATTAAAGTTAACACAAGAGAGCACTTTGTACTTTGTAGTTACACTGTGTGTTGTAAGTTCTGTGTCAACTCGCCATATTCCTTACTTGACTCTAGTTAATATTCGTAATAACAAGTAGACACGCCACTCCTTGGTATTACTATTTGCTATTCCACCAGCAGCAATCTATCTAACTAAAATCTACAATCTGCAATGCATATGTAAAATCTACAAAATGCACACGTTCAATGTAAATTCATGCTAAAATACAATGAGAAAGAGAAAGAAGAAGAAGAAGAAGAAAGAATCGTCGCTCGCACCTACAAATACATAAATATGCACATCTATAGATTCTAGACACATGTGCTTGTACCTCCACACTTCACACTCTACATTTTTCCACGTTTAAGCAGGAGTAACCTATTGCCCCCAAAAAATCCAAAGTGTATTAATAGCTGATGAACACGTTCTCTATTCTCTATTCTCCGTACTCTGTTCAATGTTCTATTCATTCATCCATTCTGTTTCATTTAGCTTTCAATTTGAGACACTTTTACTAGTAAACAGACACACACACACACACAGACGGACAAACACGGAACACACAGTTCACAGAACTTTGTTACAGCACAGCGGTATAATTAGGCAGTAGTTACATAAGATGACGAGAAAAAGTTTCCTTCTCTCTCTCTCTCTTCTTCTCCTTCTTCTTATTTTACTTCTTATTCTACTTCATTTGGTTCACGATCATCTGATTATGGTAAATGGTAAATGGCAACTCGGAGGAGAAGCACATGTGTTAAGTGACGCTGCGTACTTTGTACTTTGTACGCTCGTCCTTCTCCTACAAAATCTATCCATCTATCTATATAATGTCTTTGCATGTATGTAGTATGTAGTCATATATCTATTTTTGCAACTAAAGCTAAAACTGCGTAGATATCTGTACACTGTACACATATTCACTTTTACTTTCCACTCCTTTAGTTTCTATTTATGTACTTAAGTACGCTGTTTCCACAAGAAACCCAATCAGTTGAACTTGTAAAACTAAAAGTCTACTTTTCAATTACAGAAAATTTATTTACTCGTCACTCTAAACTCTAAATGATAAACTCTGAAAAACAAATGTTAATATAATAAAACTTTACACACTTTTTAATGAGACATTTGGAAATTCAATCTAAATTGGATGTACAATTTTTGTATTATTTATATAACATGAATATTTTTTATTGTAAAAGATATTGTCAAAGTCAAAATGGCGAAATTATTTCTCTATAAAAGATGAAAAATTGGAACAAAAAAAGTACAAGGATTTAGAACATTAATAATTTTC
This sequence comes from Sminthurinus signatus, assembly GCA_019776565.1. Taxonomy (NCBI): domain Eukaryota; kingdom Metazoa; phylum Arthropoda; class Collembola; order Symphypleona; family Katiannidae; genus Sminthurinus; species Sminthurinus signatus. Next base: position 37,030 of record JABASP010000221.1, read on the forward strand.
CATAGTTGGAAAAACAATGGCCATTAGCAATTTTTTTGTATTTTTTCTACATGTTTCTCTATAATCTGAAATACATCTTCCTTCCTGCCATCAATTTATAGACTAATGATCCAATACTCCATCAAGAAAATGGCGTTTCTTGAAATTTGATCTGTATGTTTGCTGCTACCATTTCTCTTCTTATTCTTCTACAGGTAGACCTCATCAATTTCTTGTGTATGACATTATAGATTATAATTTCTGTACTCTAAGAGAAGTGGTCAAGTAAACAATGGAAACAACTGGATATTGAATGATCCATTAGTGCCAAAATAACCGCGTAGTTGTATCTGTAATTGTGTAGTTATACAAGGTCCATTTGGAAACAATATTCAAAAAACAATAATAATAATAATAGTTACCATCATCATAAAATAAAAGGAAAGCAACAAAGATCAAATCCATCATTTGGTGTCATTATATAAAAACTATACGAATATCGTACATCGTACGATTATTATAATTTTAATCCTTTTTGTATTCATTTTGTACAAAATACAAAACTACTGCGTAACAACCTTTTAAGCGTCGTAGAAGTATAGAAGTCCATCAGACTTATATAAATAATAAGTAGTAAAATAGTAAATAGGTTTTTAATGATATAGTGTACAATATTTCCTGCACTTGTGTAATAAACAATGTATCTGTGTAAATTCTGCAATCTGTACAGCTTGCGTTTGTACTTGAGTAAACAATAGACAAGAATCGAGAATCGAGAAAGAAATTCAGACTATGCCAATTTATTACTGTTGTAGAGTGCTGCATTCTCCGATTTTTAGTGTGAGATGGTTGAAAAATGTTGAATTTGAACTATGCACTTTGATCCATTTGAGGTTTGAGAGGATGATGCAAATACCTAAGGATGTGTATTTGGACGTACATAATACATTAATACATCTTGTACTAACCACTACAAACTCCAAATTCCACAAGAAGGGCAAAGTTGAACATTATTCCGTATTTCCTCATCCATCTCATCACTTGAAGATTCAAACTGCAAACTACAAACTACCAACACAAAACAACAATGATAACGGCACTGGTAAATTTTTTCTCCTATACGAATATACGAATTCTCCTTCCAGCTACCCACGCTCATTTTTTCCCAGTCACTTACCGCAATTTATTGTAGATACCTACAGCATTTTAATACAATCCTATAGTACTGAGGATTGAGGTTGTCAGGTTGTCGTGATTACGTGTTCCACTCTTTTCTGGTTACTTTAGCATGAATGCAGATTTTTTTTATCAATAAATGCACGCTGAAACCGTCATGAACTTGGGTGACTTTGATCCGTTACTACTCAAATTTGCTTATGAAACTTTTGAATGTTTATGAGTTTATGAGCTCCTGTGAAAATTTGCAAATGATGCTCAATGCTCAATGCTCATTGATGACTGATGACAGGTGAAAAATAACACAAATCTTAACTGTTTTTTTTCCATGTATTTGCATAATTAATACGTTTATTTCATTTTTTGGATTATTGTTTTACACCAAACTAATCATGTATATAATGCAACAATTCGTCATCCTTTGTATTTATTTTTGTATGTAAATCTTCCTCATGTGTACAACAATATATATTATCGTGTTCAAGTTTGACGATCATCATAATAATAATTAATTAATCATGGGTAATTGGTAATATAATAGGAGGGTTTTCCCTTGTGTTAAAGACGTTTTAAACGTTCCTTTGTTTGTTTTTTTTTCACTGATATTCATATTATTATTATTTGTTGGTTTGGTACATGTATGTAATGTGTGTAATTATAACTGTCGACATTTTTTCTGCAGTTCTATGTATTTATTTAATTATAATGTAGTAAAACCATTCACAGTAATAAAAAGCTGAGGGGTCAAGTCTCACACAATATACTTGATACTCAACACCCAAATTTAAAACACATGATGATGATGACATTAATATAATAATAATAATAATGTAGTAATATAATATATATAACATTCTTACAAACTACAATCCATAAAATCGTCCAACGTCCGACCCATCTCAATATTGTTGGTTTGTTTGTTTGGTTTTTTTCTCTTTTACATACATTAAATACTCATTTTTTCCATTTCATTTCATTTCATATAACAGCAACGAGAGTAAGAGTACAAAAAGCAAGTCGAACGTTTATTTTTAATTATTTATTTAATTTATGTAGAGTATACATAGATATATATAAATACACATGTATATAATATGTATGCATGTCTGCATTATGCATGTTGATATAAATATATGAGTAATGAAGAAATTAAATTTACATAGGAATTGTAGTAGTACAAGTAATAATAATAATAATATGTATTATTATTACCAATAAGAGACAGTACATAATAATAATAATAATTAGTAATAATAATAATAATGAATTGACTTTGTTTCTCGTCTTCAAACTTCCTTTGACAACTTTATGGATAGTATTACAATTTTTTTAACGCCTTTTTTATCTATAGTTTTCTTTCTTTTCTCCATGTTTCATATTCAGATTCATCATGTCATGATTCACATATTATATATCGTACAAAATATTATCTTAAATATATATATATGTATGTATATGTATTGTGGTAATGGGTAATAATATTATGGTTATGGTTATCGACTATGCACATGTATGTACATATACAAACATATGTGTTCTTAGTTCTTAGATCTTAGACTACAGTTACGATAGGACTGTATTTTGAAATTTAACTAACGTATAAAAAATTAATTTATATGATTATATCAGTTATTATCAGTAGTTTATTTAGTATTCTTACGTAGCACGAGTATGAAATACTGTGTATAATGTATATATATATATGTACCTAGATTTAAATGAAATTTTAAATATACATTGAATAATGTATGTAAGTATGTGTGTATTTGTTTTAACCTTACAACTTACATACTGTGTACGTATAGGCATAGTAGATAGATAGATATTTAATAGATAATAATATGTATAAATAAAAAAAAATTGAAACAATAACAATGATTAAGTGTTAAAATTGACAAAATTTTGTCTGTAGACTCGATTGCATGCCATGTACCTACGTATGTGTGTATGTATTATGCATGTAATGGTTACATAATACAATATTTATAGTCTTTTTCTTGATTCCGTACTCCGTAACGATTCAACCTAAAACCTAAACCGTACGATACTTGATTAAATCTTCATCATAAAGCTTTCTTTTAAATCCAGCAGTGTAAATATGCATAATATCTCATTAGAATTATGGATATTTGAAACACATATAAAAGGCAAAAAAAAAATAAAGAAAAAAAGAAAAAACAAACATGCTAGAAAAATTAAATGAAAAAACAACGCAAGAAACTAAGAAACTTTCTTTTATAAGCAAAACAAACCTGACTCGGTCTTTATTTCCATTTCCAAAAAAAGTATGTATATTATTATAAGGAAAAAAATCAGTAAAGTACACAAAAAAAAATGTAGGTCAATAATAAAATATCAGTAATTAAGTAATATTTTGTGTAATTGTATTGTGTATTATGTATATGTGTATGTATGTATGTGTCCACTTCACTGCTACCTTACTTTATTTTTTTTGATACTATTTCATTAGTATTTTAATATTTAACATATAACCTTTTTTCCCAGATTTTGAATTTCTTATCTTAATCTTATTTAAACTGAAAATGGTTGTAGAGCTATTAAATATCTAATAACTGTTGTAATAATATTATTGTTTATGTAATGCTTAGTGGTTACGAATTAAGAATTATTTTATTGATAATTGATAATTGATACTGTACAGCTTGTGGTGAATTAATTAACTATCTTGTTATTACAATGATTTATGATTTAGTAGCAGTGTTTGTGTAGATAACCAATTTGGGTGTAAGTGTACTGAAGCCAGCGTTTTTTCTTAACGCTACAACACAATACATTTGAAACGTACGTGGTAAACTCATTTAAATTAATTAAAATTATTTAAAACCGCGTGTGTAATGAGTAATAATAATGATAATTTTCTTTGTTTTTTAAAACTTTTCTATCGGAGCGAGGCGTGTGCCTTAAAACATACCGACGACAACGACGACGAAGACGAATATATAATATATATCTATATATTAGAATGTATGTATATATCTTATATCGTTACAAGTTACAAGTATGTAAATGTGTAGTATTATTTTATTATCATTATCAAAAACAAATCTAAAACCGTGTGCAAATCGCAAATAGATAGAACGTTTTACTATACGCAGTACATATTATTTTTTTATATTATGTATATATTTCTTATACTGTAAAATCGTAACCGTACATTGTAAATTGCGGTGTTCAGTTCTACTTTCTCGGTACAAATATTACCTAAGTTAGTTTACGGCATCTGTATGTATGTATGTATGTATGTAGTAGTAGTACATAATAGATAATAGTAGTTGTGTGTACGCATCTCGTAAATATTCATGTACGCAATATATAATGTAATATCTTCACCGTATATTTATACTTTTATTTATTTATCTTTATTCTATTTGTATGTATTTATTATTTTTTTTCGGAAATAAAAATTGATTGAAAAAATCTATTGGTGTGAGTACGATATTAATAGTAATAATTGATTCCTTGATGTATATATATATGTTTGTTTGGATTTTTTTTTAAGTGTAGTTTTTTTTTGTAGTCAATGGATGGATTTTAAACATTTTATATACAGACTTGGTTTCATTTGTTTTAAGTTCTTTTTTATTTTGTTTACATTGTGTCTTGTGCTTGGATGAGTGTATTATTTATCAAACACTATTTGTAAGACTTTTGTGTATTACAAATTACAAGTGATATATCGTATTTGTATTACGTATATATATCAAACCTGCGTGTATTCCTTCTATGATTTTTCTTTTCTGCAAAAACAGTTTACATATACCTGTGTTTTACATTTAGACTGATTCCGGGGTACATAATATATTGTATTGTATTACATTACAGATATTATATTATACGGCTGTGACTGTTTAGTGAAAGTCTCACCATGTAATTTATATCATGAAACAATCACGTATTTCCCTATCTAGTAATAATATTATGAAATATCATGATTACAGATAGAAACACTGATCGTTTTATTTTATTTTACATTTTACATATAAGCGTACGTACTCATTTTACATAACATTTCCCTTCTTCATTTTGATTTATTCTAGTTTGTAGTTCTAATAAAAACTCTGTCAACTGTCATATTTCATGGATGCGTACTATTCTTCCTTCTAAATGAATGAAAAACACTGGCAAATTTATAACATTATCAGTATCAGCATTATAAAATGTGCCAGTTGTATTTCAATGTCAAAATGTTTCGCATGTTATTATTTTTATATATATGTACAACAAAATTTTTCTGACTCCATATTTTATCTTTGTAATAATTACAAATGTACAGTAAATAGTAAAGTTATGTTACAGTATTTTTTTTTGTCCCTAATTTTTATTCCTTGTAATGCCTACATACATAGTACAGTATTGTTATCATTAGTAGTAAATCCACATTAGGTAATAGTAATATTCTATAATATATATATTATGTATTATGTATAATGTATAGACGCAGTGTAATAAAAGTAGCTCACTAGTTTACAACAGCATAACAAACGACAATGCAATAATAGTAATAATAATGATAATAACATTATTCTAGTATTTTTATTTAAAAAAGATGACTTAGCTTTCCATTTTCCTAGTCTCAGCAGCCGAGGGGGTGGTTTTTTTTTTGCAAATCTTGGAAGACTTTTCACTCACAAAAACGAAAAAATAAAATAACAATAACAAAAAAAAACAAAACTTCATTTCTTTTTTAAACATACTTCTTCTTCTTCTTTATCTTCATTCTTCTTTGTTTGTCTGAACAAAAATGTCTGCTTTTTTTCACACACATTCCAGTTTGACTGATTTTCTCTCCCGCTCCTTGTATCTCACATTCCATTGCAATATTATATCAATTATCAAAGTACAAACACTCTCTCTCATATACGCCGCAAACACACAAAGCAGTTTTTTTTGCAAACATAATGTAGAACTTTTTTTTCTTCTTCTTCTCCAATCTAATCTACAATTACTTCATAACACGTCTCCTTCTTCTTCTGAATCTTGGCTGTCATCACCGTCATAACCATCACTATTATCATTTTCATTATCATCTTGCTTGATTGAAAAGGAAAATGATAGTGTTCGTTTCACTTTTTTTCATTCAATATAATTTCTCACTGTCGCTGGAATAATATATTATGTATTTATATTTATATATGTACATGCGATACACGATACTGGTTCGCTCTCTTCCAAAATCATTGTTATACCATCCTCGAATTCTGTAAAACAAAACAAAGAAAGATAACACATTAGTCATTAGTATATATATTAGTTAATTTGTACTGGTTTTCATTTGTACGAACGATATCTCACATTACAATTAATTATTGGCATAACGTGGGTTTGACATAACATTTTCATTACTCTGGTAGTTCATTCATTCATTCATTTATTTTTGTTGTAGACGTAGAAAAAACGACGCCATTTGATTTTTATTTGTCCTATTTATTGCATAATATTCAACCGAATGCAAACTCACAGACTACAGTCTATACACACAAATCCCTTATCAAGGTCAAGTTAACATTCAACTTTTAATTCATAAACAACCACCGTTACTAGCTTGACCATTATATAAAATAAAGTATGACATAATATTATAGTCTAGAGTCTACAACTTTTGAATTGGAAGCGTAACTATAAAATATAATATTCGTGCGTACACTTAATTTGAATCCATACTTTACATTTTACTTTACGCACGTTGGTGCACTTGCATCATTTTCAATCAGTACTGTAAAATACATTACCACACACCGATACACTTTATTTATTTCAATTCAAAAACTAAATTAAGTTGTATTTAGCTCAATAGTTGATGATGACAGTTATTCGGTGGGTGTTTCAAGGAAATTGGACACTGAACGTGAATGTTGACACTGTATAATATGAAAGCAATGTACACTGTATACTGTATGTATTGCATCTGGTATTTGAAAAATTAGAATATATAGCCATACTTTTCTTTTCTTATTTCTATAATATACTTTCAAAAATTCATCAGTAAAAGAATCATAATTCATTGTAAAACTGACATTGCCCTCAATTCGACTATATGTATAATGTATACCGTACTGCAAAATTCCCTTTGGCAAAAATGTCGTTGAATACTCTACACTTCATCCACCCCATACCATCAATTTTCAATTTAATCTCGATTTCAATGGCAATAACAGTCAATTTCATTTACTGTTTCTCTCTCTCTCTCTTTCTCTCTCCACCACCTTTTATTCAATTCCTTGTCATGAGCTCCATGTCAAAGGAAAGGAAATAATAATTAAAAACAGTCTACACGATATATATCATTGGTAAAAGAATTCATTTGTCACTTGTCCCTTGTCATTTCTCATTATTCATTATCGTTGTTCTCTCTGTGACTCATAAAACAATAACGAGTTGCAAATTTATTTGGACATGGGCTTTTATTTCAACACTTTTCAATACATTTTTAAAAAACCAAATCAATTTTATGGATGAAAATACTGATGATGAACTACAAACTTTGTCAAATGAAACGTGAAAGTATGTCATTTAAATTGTTCATCCTTTTATTTTATCCATATTCCATAGTCCAAATGGATTCTTTGTAACACTAGCAACTAGCACACGTTTTTTTAACTAATAGAGCTACAGGACTACAGGTGATGCCATAGCATCGGTATGAGTCAAAACTCAGAGCTGATTCATTGTTCATTGGTATTAGTACAGGAACTACAGGAAGATACAAAAAATATACGGAAGAGAATCCCTATGCTTTTGTTTCTGTTATGGTCAACTAGACATTGTATGCAGACTTTTTGTGTGTGTGCAGTGTACAGTGTAAAAGTATCACTGTACGCATTTAAACGGAACTGAATAAAAAAAACTTATGCAAAATAGGCATCAACGTGATACATTGAATAGTACAAGGAAACCCTGTGAGGAAACACAGGAGGAACGATGTACGACAATACTTGTAGTAGTAGTAGTAGTAGTGATAGTAATAAAAAACAACAATAATAATAGAATGGCAATGATAACGGCTAGAGACCTTTCTCTTATCGTCTCATCTTCACGCTAGCATCATCATCATCATCGTTATCATAATGAAGTTCAGTGTTCACAGGATGTACGTACACTTTAAAAACACAACTGTCTCAATTCTCAATTTAATGTCTCCCTATATTTACACACAGGTACGCGTTGTCTGTATATTGTACACTGACACTGTGAGATGGACTCTGTTTTGTTCCATGTCTCATCAGTTTTTCTTCGACGTGGATACGGAGCTGAAAATTATTTTGCCAACAGTTTTACGCATTCTATACAGCAAACAGCATGGGTATTTCTACCTATAGCTCACACATTACACATACAGACAAATGTTGAACACACATTGAATTTGAATTTCATTAGTATTCAACAAAGAACGTGGAAAAAACTCAATCTCCATTTCAATTACATCCATTTATAATCATATGCCTAAATGTATGCATGTGCTAGCTTAAAAATACTTTTAGAAATTCAGGCACTGGCAAACTGACTGGCAAACTGACTCTCTATTCAAATGCAATATGCACTCGGATCCAACTGAACTCCAAATCGCTGTCCACCTAATCGATCTGACTCGCTACTTTTTTTCCAATTCATGCACAATGTACACTGTAGATTTTAGATACAGTAGATAGAATTTAAGCATCAACCTGCGTCTTCACTGCCCCGCTGTGCTACAAAATATATATGTTAAAAGTGAAACTAACAACAAGTACATTTCCGATCATCATTGTCATTGTCATTCTTATTATTTTCATTGTCACTATAAATATTTTTAAGGCATTTGCACACCTAAATAAATTTGGAGCCAGGAGACATGAGAGTCTTGAAACCGATTAAAGCAGCACAAGAAAATAAGTAAAAAAAATAATAATAATAGTAATAAACAAATGATAATTCTACAACACTATTCTTTACTTTTTTTGTTAGTACTTATCAAATGCACATGTTTGAAAGTATACATACACAGGAGTTAGAAGTCAGAAACCTTCAAAGTTAAATTTCTATTTAAATTCTTACATGTAGTAAGAAAGAAAACGTGCTTGAGTCATGAATTATGCGTCTTTATATTTACTTTCGTCTTGTGTGTGTCTGTGTATGAACAAAAGATAAAGAAAAACTCAAGTTTCTTATACATTATAGCGTTCACACTTTGGTGACATGGTCTTTGGATTTACGATTACAATTTGTTACAAAAGTACAAAACAAGTCATATCCAGTGTGTAAATCAAGTACACAGAACATCGAGGATGCAGGCAATTTTCTTTATGCACTTTATAACAGTAATACTGAGCATTTTAAACTTTAGATAAAACGAAAAACAGTCAACATTTCTCAAGTTCTTACTTTTCAGTTCTCATGCATTAAGCCAGAGAAGAGAAAAAAAGTAAACCCGAGTGGAAAACACATTTGATACATTACACTGTGAAATCAGGCCAAGTTCAAAAATTTTAAAATCCCATCTCAATCCTCATTCCTCAATCTTCCCTTGTTATTTGTTATGATTACGAAACGTAAACAAAATTTAAATTTGATTTCAAGATTAGTAATCACAACCTTCTCCATCTCCGTTTTTTCAAGTTCTAATGAGTCTATTTAAGCTTTTATGCATCATACATGTACAACATATAGATGCAACTGTAGAACGTAGGCAGGTTTTAAAAACCACCTAAAGTGCACCTTTTAATTTGTCAATGAACTGTAAACTGTAACAATAACTTACGACTGATAACTATCTTTTGACAATGAAGAAACAGAGACAATAAACTAAATACTTTAGTGTTCTACCTGTACATAAAATTACACAACAGTAGTCAAAAGTATATGAATGAATCCTCTTACAACCACAATTCCCAATTCAATATAACACGAAGCAATTCATCTCCACTGTACAAAATACAAATACATAAAATAAAAAATAGAACGGTATCGAATCAACCTTATATATTATGCATGCTTAAGTCTGGAGTTTTTAAAATAATAATAATAGTAACAATACAAAGGTGATTGTAATATGTTAAGCATTCGTCCTAATTTATATGACTTCAAAAATAGCACTAGTCCGTCTCATCATGCATATATTTTATACACTAAACTGACAATTGTCAGTTGTCTATAGAGTGTAGAGTGTGTAGTGTGGTGCAATCTGCAATTTGGGATGCACACACAGTGGTTATTACATCAAACTGTGAAGAAGTAAAACAATCGTCGTCTAATCATCATCAAATCTCTTCCTCTCTTTTTCCTCTCTCTCCTTCACCTCACTTGATTCTCTCTTCATTCTCGTGGTCCTCTGGTCTCTGGTTCTTTTGTTACCATCTCCATTGTCATGTCATCACGATTATTGTGCACATTTCTAGTTCCGTCTACCCTTTTTTATACACATATTGCACATTTCATTTCAGCTCAGCTCAGCTCATGCAGACTACCTCATATGACAATTAAACAAATCATCTGAAGACCAATTTAATTTCACTCGATACCAAATAAGCAAAGCCTCAACTTACATACGTACTCGTATTTCGTTTTTACATCCACACGTCAGTATAAATCCATCTCTCATCTACTATAAACAATACATGAATACGAATGGTGTGGTGAAAAAGCTACAGTTAGTCTACTGTATTATGCAAATTTTATAATTGTGTGCACATGCAAGTAAAAAAAATGATAATTCATCGCTCAAAAGATTCCTATGTACGTATAAAATGTGCAATATTAAATTCTACTGAAATTCTACTGAGAATAAGAATACTGCAACAAAATAATGATCCTACGATATTATATATTATGCTTTCATTCAAAGCGTACACAAGAGATACACTCGTGTGACATACATTTAATTTTAATAATACCTGTCTCAAGTCTCAAAATTCAAAACAACAAACATACATGCTCCAGTTTTACACATCATACTGTTCAACTACTATATACTTGTGACTTAAACTACTGACTAGAGATGTACGAAAGTGCAAACAGCCTAATTATCCAAGTCCATTAAGAAGGCACGATTATTATTACAGTCTTTAAAATGCTATTTCATAATAAACTGAGAATATCAACATAATCAACACTCTGCACTACGGGACAAAAGCTTTATGAATAAAGCTGCTGGTGAAGGCAGCGTAGTTCTGTGTAGGCTCCGTCTACAGTCTGCAGTCACACAATTGAAATTAAAAACAAGTCAGCCACAACGACATTTTTCTTCCCTTCCCTTCTTCTTCTTCACATCAACGCTGTAACTCCACCCGTTTCAACATTTGATTCGTTTGATTCTTTGCAAAAATACTCCTAAAACCTCACATCTCACAACTTAGATCTTACATCTGTCAAATTTGAGAGTAGATATCTATAGCTATTATCTATGCACACACTACACATTATACATACTACATACAGAGAATGTTTTTTTTTGCTTTACCTTCTGTGTTTAAAATAAATGGTAGTGGAAAAATAAAATAAAATTGAAAAGGTAAAATGTAAAATGGATGGGGAGTAGAATAAAAACTTGTGTAGATATAGATACATACAAGACAAGAGACCTTGTTTTAAATTTACTTGTGCACAATGCACAGTAAAGAGTAAAAACAGCAGCATTTCTTTTGTCATAATACATAATACACATGTTTTCAACATGATCTATACTCGCTATTAAAAACCCATTTTAACTGTACGGCCATTTCATTTCAGTGTTTCACAGCTAAGCTCACTATACATATATTTTCTATTATCTTACGAGTTAAAATACTAGTAGGTAGTTGGAGTAGGTGTATTCTTGGTACATAAGATATACGATATACGTGATTTAATGTCCAACTTTAGATAGATTGTGAGACTTCATAATAGACAAAAAGCTCAGCATGTCTTGGACGAATAAAGCGTAACATTTTGTGCTTTTTTTCTCTTTGTGACAGTACCTGGCTACAAACACTACTACACACTCCTGCTTTACGTTTTACATTTTACGTATATTATGCTATACTTATAAAAGTTGAAAGTAAAGGAGCTTAAATATAGAGAAAAACGACAGAAAGGCACGAGACAAACAGACTCTCAAAACTATGATCAAGACGGATTTATTCCTCACTTCCATCCATCTTTTTTTTTCTCTTGGTTTGGGGTTTTGGTTTATTTTATTCTATTCTATATCTAAACTGATACAAGGAGACAACTGTACACTATGAACTATCCACTATACACTGTACCTTGTACATGGTACCTGGAAAGGTACGGTATCAAAAGAATAAAGAAATTTCAATATCCTTGCAGTACATTGTGGTATTTTGACCGTGCTATATGAAGGCTTCTCTCTTCCACTCTTGTATATTTTACCCTCCTCCTCCTCTCCTTCATATAAAATATATATACTTTTTCTTCTTCCACTTGTAAACTCCTATATCTCATCATATGCACTAAAAATAAATTCGTATTGTACTATATTCATCCTACTCCTCGACATGGTTTATAGTTTATAGTTTTTATCATACTTTCAATGTTCAAGGAAATACCAAATAACGAGAAAAATCCATGTATTTATGTTCATTTTTTCAAACATATTTATATCTAATATCTTGTTGGTTGCTAGGATACGACATACGACATATGACAAAATCTCATGGCCTCTAGAGAAATAAAACGGAAAGTGTAGAATGTAGAAGCATCAAAGCATTTTAGGTATGACTTTATAACATAAAACAAATAAATTTTTTGAACCTCGGAATAAAAGAGATTTATAAGCCTGCTCATTCTATTTCTACTTGGATTTCATTCAGCATCTTCTTAGAAAATTTTGCATCATAGTACATTTACATAAGACTTGAGATGACGTTTGTTTGTGTTATCATCATTTTTTGAATCTAATAACTTGTCCTTAAATATATTAAATATTAAATTTACTAATAAACACACAAACATGTTGGATGCACACCATTGTAATTTAATTACCAATAATAAATTGGATCGTGCTTGAGACTCGAGACTCTAAAAATGTGCAGCAGCGAGGTAGACAGATGGATTCAACTACCACTGAATCTATCGTATGTCGTACGTATGCATAATGCATATGCACTAACAGACACTAACCTAATTATGCACCTCATAAACAAATAGAAATTAACTTACATGTTTCGGCAAAATGCATGCAGAATCCAAACAGAGACAGACAGAGAGATAGAGAGAACGCGAGAGAGGGAAAAACGCATAATTTGAGATGATATCCTCGTTGTACAGTAATCGTGCATTTTCTTTTCGCAATTTCGTGCCTTATTCGCTCGTTAGATTAACAGCACTATAAAATTATAGATAGTGAATAGTGAACAGTTATGAATCTCAAATTCATACCAAATATATATGCATTTGCATGGTTTTGGGATTTGGGAAAAATTAAAATGTAATTTTAATACTGAATACAAGAACGTAAAAGTCATGTACAGTAATAATAATACTATTTATACTACACGTACAATGTACAATGTACGGCATACGATTATGATTGCTACTATTATTGTTATCATTATCAATTCAAGTACGGACAGCATGTGTGCATAGTACACGAGATACGATGTACTGTTGAAAATTTTAATAATGACAATACAATAACAAAAAAAATGTAAGTGTAAAATGTAATAGCCGTAATAATAAAAAAAACGGAGGACAATACAATACACATTCCTCTCTGTAGACTCTAGACACAATGGAATACCATGAAATAAATGAATGAAAACTACATAAGATCAGGATGTGCGCTACTACATATTTCATACGTCACAGGAATAATGGTAATAATATGTAAGAAAAAAAGGAAAAAGGTAGTGTGTTTGAACAAGCTTGAAATATATCATTGATTTGAGTTTTTGAGTGCCATGAATTTCACATCTATCTATATTTTTTATTTCAATACATGCCAAAATCAAAAGTAAAAAAGTAAAAAAAAAACTACACTTCGGCCAGATTTTCAAAACTACTATTACAAAAATTATCTAGATATTATCTAGTAAACAAATGATCAACAAGTCATGAGTGGATCCCAATGTTGAATAAGCATTAAGAAGTAAGAAGTTAAGTACATTTGATGTTGAGTCATCATCATCACCATCATCCAAATCCTCACATCTCTTTGACTCGCACTTTTAACTTTCACTCATTTACCATGTTTTTTTTTCCTCCTGAACAAATGCAAATTACACATTGCAAGTCCAAAATATATACATGTGGAATATGGAGGCTACACACTACACACTGCAGATGCATGAGAAGATTATGCCTTAGATTTACTTCATAGTTCTACATACACGTTACAAGTATTATAACATTACATTACACATTACCAATTATGATCATTATTATTTAAGTAGATATTAAATTATACACATTACTCATTTTGTCAAAGCTATTGTGTGCATTTGGATTTTGAATATCTTCGGATGTTACAAGTTGTGAGTACATGAAACGGAGGACGTGCGTCAAACTTCATGTACAGAAATTTCTAAAACATGTGACACCTTTTTTGTGTCGCATTTGTCGTGCCTTTTTTCTTTTCCCTCCTATACTAAAAAAAACCAGCAACAATTCAGGAAGAGTGTTGCAAATTTTCCTAGACAAAGTAAACAAAAAAACCTGAGTAAAACTGTAGTCTATGTAAGTCTGTATACTGCACACTGTATATTGCGGATTCCCTAGAAATGGAATCGCACAAGAACTTTTAATGTACCCCAAAACTCAAATTATAACGCACATGAATTCATAATTCATAACACCCAACAACCAGAAAGTAAATTAAATGCATGCTCAACAATACATGTGCAAAAACAAAACTAGGACAGGTAAATAATGACTCCCACTACACAACTATCCATGAGCAATGTACATTATACAGACTCTCCTATTCTTCCAAGCTCAGAGCATATTATGCATTTCCTCCTTAATTTACCACTTAGCTTTTAAAATTATGCTATCCGGACTCTTTCATTATTCATTACTTTTGTTTAAAAAAAAACGATTCAGCCAACATCCCAAAGAACAAGCTTCAGAAAATGCTTAACTTTCGAGACATTTAAATCGAGCTCAGGTAAATATAATGGCGCGTGTGAGAGCATACATCTTGTATCTAGTATCTTGTATCTATAATCTACAACAACTGCAAAGCTAATAACATGTTTACAACACTATAATTAACTTTTAACCCATGATAAAAATTGGCTAAAAAATTAAATCTTTAAGAAACGAACAACTGAACTCTTAAAACTCGAAACTGTTAGCTTGGAAAGTAATGTGTAAAGTTACACATAAAAGAAAAGAGAATAAATAGTAGAGCATCTGATTTAAAGTGCCAAATCAAATCAATATTATGCAAAGTTATGCACATGATTTTTCAATTAATTTGCCTAAGTGAAATAAAAACATTCATCGTCAGATTTCCACATTAGCATTTTCCTACTACACCAAATAAAAACAGTAGCTTTGAATTTAAATGGAATATGCATACGGAATATGTTTCCAAGACACTTATTGTAGTTGTTAGACAAAATGGCACGTTCTACATAATGTGTGCAATGTACAGAGTACACTGTACAGACGCTCCATTAGAAATTTGCACTACAATAACAATAATGATATTATTAGCATTATATTATTATTACATGTAATATGTAATGCTTGAGCGTACATTCCATGAAATCTATTAAAATTTATGTCATATTGATGGCACATTGATATCGACATCCACATCCACATCCACACCAACTTTCATATTTCATGCATGAAAAGGATGTAAAAATTTCATTTTCTAAAATCCACCCGGTGCCTCCAAAACCTCCACTCTCCACTCACAAGCATCAGACACATTGTACTACATGTGAGCAAAGGGAAAAGTCACATAAAATATGAAACGAGTGCGTGTACAAAGTGAGAAAGTGCGTACGTCTCATAAAATGTAAATACACCGTGTTTAAATAAAAGTGTGAGCTGTAACACAATTTACGTATTATAATTTTGACAATGACGAAAATAGCGAAAAGTGTACATGTTAACGGCTATACATTTTTGAGGAAAGCACAAGAACATGCACAATGTACAATGTACAAGTAGAGTACAAATTAGATAGGGCATATCACAAGACAAACGCTCCTATCCTCACATGAAAAATCCAAATCAAAAACTAAATTTCCATTTCTATAATAGGATTATTATACCAACGACACATGGCAGAGCATGGTAATTCCGCACATTATCGTAATGGCAGTCATGTACAATGTAAAGTACAATGTACAACAAACGAGCACATACATACATACATGTACAGATCTACCTCCTGTGTACCGTTAAAATAAGGTATCATCATTTTCGTTTCGCTTCTGATCTTGAATTTCACTTTTAATTTTACCCATAACCCATTGAAAATGCCATGAAGATACGGGAATAATAATAATAATAAGTCCTGTGCCTGTGTTTTGGTAACAATGTAAAATGTAATGTAAATTCAACATGTCATTTGTCCGTTTAAAAAGTTCCTTTGCATTTACCATACTTATATGGTACGAACTACGAACGTTTGTTTTGCTCTACTTGCTATTTCATCTATTTAAATTCGCCAAACTTATAATTTAGATTCAGATTCAGCCCTGCATAAAATATCATATAAACACATTGTTTTAACATAAAATGATGAGCCTCATTACTTGGTTATGGGAAATGGAAAAGACACATTTATTATACATACCTGTATTCTGTATTCTATAGCTTTACAAAGTTCATCTCAAACTACAAACTACTCATCTTTGGCTTGAGCTCTTGCAAATTGGTACTAAAACTCACACGCTCTCCAAAATTTTTAATTGAAGAGGGAAAAGAATGTGAAAACTCAAGCAAGCCGACTGACAGTCATACATACACACACATACACACATATCATAGGTCAAAATCATTCAGTCCATCTTCAATCTTCATCCAAAAAAATGTATGTGAAGAATGAACAAGAAGATGATGATACGTGTGAATGGAATATGGAATAGCACGTGAGCATTGAACATGGAGCTGATTCTCAATTCTCAAAGTATATGATCAGTAAAATTTAATACGAGGCTAAGTTCCAAATCCTCATAAAAAACATTCAAACGTCTGCTCTCTACTCTTTAAACTCTGAACATGCTGTGAACATTTCCTAAATAGGAAAGGAAAAATGAAATGAAGTTTTTGCTTCTCACTCTTCGTTTTCGTTTTCGTATTCGTCGTCTTTCTTTTCTACTTTATTATCACCCTTTTCGTCTGACAATCAGTCTAATGTCTAATGTGGAATTTCATTCGAGTCATTCTAGTTAAAATGGTTTTTGCCTTTAATATACCACCGCTATACACAAATACAAAAAATATATATGAAACCATCACCGGCATTTTTTTCATTTCTTTCCATCTTTTTGTATTTTGTAAAAACTCTCTTCTTATTTATTATACATCGCAGTACTTATTATACAATGTACATAGAGTTCAGTATTTATATTTCCGTAAGTAGAATGTATATTGTAGATTCAACCAAACCTTGAACATGTATTCACAATTTACAATTATTTCCAATGTCATTTTCAACTCTCAAACTCTATTTCATATTAAGGTATAGCACATATTAAGTTAAGGTAGAGTGTCATAAAATCATGGAAAAATTTCTTTGCATAATTTTAATCTTCATCCTTTCTCAACATTTACAATCTTTTTGGAAATGACATGATATGGAACTTGGAGGAACCACTGTAGCCACACGCATAATACAATATATAATAATATTATGTATAGGTAAAAGTGTAATAAAAAGAATTTTTTTTTTACTAAAATCCCATAAATTTTATCTTAACATACGTGTTAATAAATTCCTTACAATTTACTAGTAAATATGAGTGGCCTTCAAGAACCAGAATTTTATCGGAGTAAAATCAAGAGTCATATACGGTCTGTTTTAGGTAAAAGTTAAATTATTGTTATTATTATTATTATTGTTGTAATCATAATTTTTTCCAATTGTCCATTAACGAACTTTTGCTTTACAAACTTGTACTCCAAATTCTTCAAACATTGCATGTATTTATTCCACAAAATATGGAATAGAATTTCATGTGTCTCTCTCAAGTACTCTTATTTTTCATTTCCCAAAGAATTAAAGACCATTTTCCAAAGTACTTCAATTTCACATCATAGAGTAATTGAATTAGAAAGGAAAAAGTGTGAATCGATGAAAATGAAAAAATAATAATAATTTGTGAAAACCGGGCCAATGAAATACGTGTAGATAAAAAAGTATCATGGTAGATAAGAGTATAATATCATAGCGTAAGATTTTATGTTGAATGCTGGTAATTTTTTTTACAATTCGAGCAATTCAAAAGAATGTAATTCACTCGTAAGTTGTAAGTATATCATGATGTGTATCACCACTGTTTGCTGTTTGCCTAAAGAGAAACGCACCATAACACTATAATATTACATTATTTCATGTTGAATGTGATGGTGATAAGATTTGAAAATAAGTAATGCCGGGCTAAATGTCATTACTCATGTTACTCATACCTCATACACAATACACACATGTGATATGTGGTAGTTCATAGTTGCTGTGGTAAAGGTCAAAGAATGTTCCTTCTCAAAGAATGATTACTTTTGTTGCATTTATCTCTGTCTACAATGTTACGGCACGTTCTCAGTTCTCAGTTCTCAATGTACAGTTAAAAATGACAAAATATAAAAAAGAATAAAGAGAACAGGGCCAAATTATTGTTATGCCTGATGTTTTATCTTGTTCGTTCTTCTCTTCCCTCCATTTTCAATAATACGTCATTTAATGAATGTTATGTTACAAAATAAAGCCACTGGCTATAAGAATCTACAAAATGTTTAATATTTATATTATGTGGCTAGTGTTATACTGTTACATATAATAATAATAATAATAAGTACACCATGTACTTAAAATCATAGACAAACGTTATACATTCAAGATATTTTGCGATATGCAAAAATGCACTTTTGAATTGATTCAACAACAATCCTCTAAATCCTGACAGTAAGATGGATTGAAAGCATGAGATGTGGTTTGGGTTGGATTGGATTGGATTGAATGCGTAGGATTCATCATCATCTCAATTCCCAATCCTATCATACAAATGCAACAGAATAGAGAATTCAAAGATTGTGGATTGTAAATTATAAAAAAGTGTGGGAGTGAAAATTATATCATAGTAAAAATATGATAATGTCATTCATCCACACACAACAAACAAATATTCAAATACACGTAATACGGCAAAAATTACATGTTACATGTATGCATGAGGAAGAGAATGTGATATGATATTATGACTCGTATTGAATGTCAAATTTAGCCATATTATGGAATATGGAATATGAAAAATAAAACTTGAAACTTGACTCTGTTGTTAAAAATTGTAGAGTACATTGAATATTGATTAAAAAAAATTGGCAATCTCCAACACATCTCCAGAAATAATAATAATTATTATTATAATAATTCTGGAATCCAACAAAATGAATAGGCCCAAAGAGACGAATGAAAAAAATTTCCACCTTGTACTACTAAATTTACTCATATGCAATTACATTACACTACATTATAAAGCTCTTCCCTCTTCCTCATAATTCCAAATCGATAAAGTTGTTGTGGCATTGCTCATTCACAACAATTCCGTTCAATTCAATTCAATTGGATTCTGTTTCCAATTCAAATGACTGACGAACCACGATTCCCATTGTGCACTCAATACTCATATGCTGAGATATTAGACTTTAGATATTAGCTCTTGATGATGCAGCACTTCATTTACTCTGTTTTTATTGTATTTCCACACACTACAGGCTGAAGAGAGGTTGAGTGCTCAGTGCTCACACACATACAGCATAAAAAGTCTTCCTACATATTATTATTAATGATAGCAATACTAAATGTACTTGAAAGGCGCTAATGGCTAAAAATGCAATTCATTAGTAACTCTCACATCCAAATTTGGCTACAAAATTCTTATTGATGTTTCGCGTCATTCCAACATGACTTTTAATCTCCCTTTGATTCCTGTTGTACACCTGTACATTGTACATGATACATACAAATACGAATACAAATACATTACATGGATAAATAAACAAACAAATAAATAGGAAATAAAGTAATACACCTCTTCAAATGGGAAATCATACAGAAACTCATAAAGAAATCAAATCATAGCCACAAGAGTCAAATGGTAAATATTTGAACATCATCCACATGGGATCACACACACTCCTAATACATGCATAATATATAATTTGCAGATTTTATCTTTGAAAGGGAGAAAAATAAATCCTCTTCCTGTTTCCCTATGTTCACTTGTGGTAACAATTAAAATACATACTAATTAATAGGCTTACATATGGAATATGCGATACAGTCAGTGTCGCTTAAATTCTCAATTTTTGACTTGCGGCATTTTGCATTCCAATTCTGTATCACACTTCTCTATTTCTCTATTTATTATCCTTTATCACAATGTATCTAAAAATATTCTCATTAAAGGCAAATTACATGCTTAGTAATATTTTACATGTTTTGCACTACCTGAATAGCATCGCCGATTGCAATTAATCGTATGAATGCTAAAAAGGAATTCACCTATCTGTATAATACGCTTACAGACATACTTTTTCAACATTTGATCACACAGTTCTTTGTTCATCTCCTACTAATTACAAAGTATAAATGGTAAATGGTGTTCGTTTTTCTTTCTTTCTTTCTTTACTCATGGACTGAGCCTGAGCTCTTTCGTTCAGTATACAGTATACATTCAATTTACTTGTTTGAATCCAACATTCAATACGAACCACCATCTTCTTTTCCATTTTATTATTATCATCATCACATCCCAATTCCCCCTTACACAAAGCATTAAATATATACAGAAACTGATAAATGCACTTTCGATGTTACTCTGGCAATATCACAACGAGAGGAAGTAAATAAAGAACATGGCTATTGAGGAGTTGAGGAGGGTTGGCTTAGAAACTGATTGCAATTCCATGCCATATAATGACCACGCGATAGGCTATATGTACATTATACACTGTACAATGTACATTGTACAATGTACACAGTCACACACATGGTTCCATAAATAGTTAATCGGAGATTGTCCTTAAATGAATGATTCATTTTATTTAGTCCCAACTGTACACAGTATATGCTGTACTTTGTACAATGTACATATTTTGATACCTCAGAAACACTAGCCAAAGCTATAACGTAAAGTAAAATAATAATTACCTCTGGGCTTAATCTTTTCATCATCATTTATCATTTATCATTTGTCTTCTTAAAACTACTGAGACGACAACAAAACAAACCTAATGTGTACTTTATTCTACCTTTTACCTTCCTTTTAGCATGCTCAGTAAGTAAAGTATTATATAGACACTTTTTATTACTCCCTGTATAAACACTGCTCATAATTACAAGTCAACATGTACAATTATTGATTAATACTCCTCCAACTCCTTTTCTGAGCCACGTTATATTACACATGATGTATCAAGTATCAATGACTATAAGACGTCTAACTATTATTATTTCCTTTCCTTGTTCAAACAGAACAATGTGATCTTACACACATGGAGAATGGAGAATATGGAACTGTTTCTTTTGTAAATAATGAACAGTGAACAGGCAGAGGTATAAACATCACACACACTTTTGATGTCCAGGATGTTAGTTTCATACCATTTACAACAATAATCATAAAATGACCATGACTCTTACGAAATTATTATTATTATTATTCTTACTATGAAACGTAGTGTATTAAAGATGGTATAAACTTGGATTTTTTTGCATAGAAAAAACACAGGATAATAAAATGGAAATGAAGTCTTCCGTTATTCCGGCATTTCGCAGGATCTTTAACTGATGTATACATATATGGGTTTATCTCACTCTTTTCCTTTTATAAGTATAGGTTTTTGCTTGAAGCTTTTCTGTTTTTTGTCATTTTAGACTGTAGAATGTACTCTATGATGGAGTTGATTTTGTACAAAATACAATACTGGTATTCTGCATCACCATCATATTCTTTACATCCTGATACTTTTTTCCCCGTCTCTGTCTCTGTCTATCTAGTTATCATGAATCATGAAGCTGAATTAGAAGTCATAGTCATGGTCAAAGAGTCCAAAGTCAATCCGTGAAATTTATACCACTTTATTATTATGTGCCCTTTTTTACACTGTCAAGTATCATGCACATGAAATATTTTACTGCAAGCAAAATAATACCATTTCATGTATTCCATGTGCCATTCATTTGACAATTCTCATTTCCTGTGTAAAAATCGTCTCGCCAGGCTTCTATGCATGTAAAATGTACAATGTACATTGTAAGTATGTACATTCTGAAAATCCTCTATTTTCCCTTCGTTACTGTTATTACACATTTTCACCGCTGCTGGATGACACTCACACACAACTGTCTACAAATGACAAAAACTCAAAACTCAAATCTACAATACAACAAAACTACACCCAGTCTACAAAACAACTACTGTACACTGTACATACTATTATAAATTATACCAATTGCAAAAAAACAAACAAAGCAAAACAAAAAATATACATGTCAAAACCCTAGATGCAAATGATATGCTCCTTCATCCTGCATAATGGTGATTTCGCCTCCAACCATTTGCTCTGCAATTATTTATTGACACTAAATTACAGTGAACTTTGTATATTGTGTACATGATGAATACAATTAATACTAAACTATTAGACTGAAAAAGTATATAGCAAACGCATACTATTGCGTGACTCACGCATTTTGCGTATATACAGAAAATCACAAAAAGTGTTTGAACTAAAATTACATAATTTATCCTCCCTCGAATAAAATGTTGTCGTGGAAAATCTCCAAAGTCAATACTTTTACGCATACAAATACCTATTTCCATTCTTTAAAAAAGAACTAAATGTTAATTAAATTACTAATAATAATTGAACTATTCACACCAAATCGGACCAATTTTACTGTATAGTTCATAGTACACCTTTACAAAACTAAAAATATTGATACAAACCTGAATACAGTAATACAGTATAATATATTCGATAAAGTTAAGTAATCAACCCAAATGAAAATGTTCTAAACTCATCATCCTCTATACACTATACAAAATGTACATAAACTACAAAGGATAAAGTTCACAGTAAAAAAGTTTTAGTTCCGTGCGTCCTCTAAAAGTGTGTGTAGGTTCCCCATGCATTTGTTTTCGTACATCATCCATACTGACTCCACAGCACGCACATGATAAGCTTTTAAAGCTAATTTTCCTCTTTTCCCCGAATGTTTACCTGCGTAACGAGAAATGAGGAGGAACATGAAAGAGAGAATACTGCATACTACAGATAGATAGTTAGCCAAATTATGACTTTCAGAGGGTGTGGATTGTGGATGAATATACTATAACATATCATGTGTATTGTGTATACTTAGATTTTGGAGTTTTGAATACAGAGGATACGAATAGGAAGTCACACATACACGATTTTATTTCATTATTCATTATCACTGACACTACAGATTACAGATAGTGCAGAGACAGATAAATAGATATGTAGTTAGATCCACAACCCAAACAAAGAAAAATTAACACAAATGCATTAGGATATTAGACTGAGTCGGAGATAAAAAAAACCAGAGCTCCAAGATACTCTTCATTTATTTTATACCTCTCTATGTATATATTTGTGACATGTTTGATAATATAGGACATTGTGCTTTTTAAAAACAGCAGAGCTATAATCATTGAAAGTGGATCCAAACTGAATCTGTATAATATACAATATACATGTTACATTTTACACATATAGAAGGGTTATCTTTTCTATTTGTATTTTGTCTCGTGTCTAGTGACCTGGAGGAAACTGAATTGAACTGTGACACACAAATATACATATTATAAAAGAGTATCAAGTTTTAAAAAACCAGAGGGACGAACATACAAAAAAGGAAAGGATAAAATTGAAAAGAGTCCACTTTTGTGGAAAATGAGACTTCGTGCATTTAATGGAGCCTAATGTTAAATCAATAGTTTTGTCCCGATTCTTCTCTCATACAAACTATATCTTTTTATGCTTGTTCAGTTGTATGTTGTATCGTACATCGTACATGTAATGGAGGAAAGTATGCAATATAATAACAAAATGTAAAACATGTACATTGTACATTGTACACATTCACAAATATTGTAGATAGTACACCTAGGAAAAACTAACAAGGTTTACTGTGTCTGTCTATCTACTTTCTACTATCTACCGGCTAGATGCTAGATGCTAAAGATAAATTGGCCGTGCCATATGTGTCTTTGTGTATGTTATATGTTTCACGTAGTATTCAATGTTTTCTCCTCACTCTCCATTTCTCTTTGGAGTTTAGATTTTGGAGCCTCCTTTTCGTCTCTGCTCACTCTCATCCTCTTCTCATCAAATTCCATAATCCGTATAATACAAATTCTGCCTGCAAACTTCCATGTCTCCATAAAGAGAGAACAAATGATACAGCAAAACTACACGCAAGAAACAACCCACGAAATCCCTACAACATACTACATACTACACAATTTGGAAATTTGGTTGTCGGCTAATCGTAAATGATTTTAAAGCCAATCTGAATTTGTAATGTAATGTAATGTTCCGAGTTTAATAGGAACAGATGTACTTCTAGGTATTTGTATGTGCTCTGTTCTGTTCTATGACTATCTACCTATTGTATAGAACTGGTATATTATTATTATTATTGTAGTTATAAAATACATTTCAGTATCATATGGCTTTTAGACGGCACTACTCCTACAAAAAAAAACGATGAAAATGGCCGTTTTTGAATGCTATCCATGATACAAAAAAGAAAGAAGGAATATCTATCTGTACATGCTTGTACATAGTAGAAATGACAATAAATGTATACGTAATACTAATACTAGTATAGCATGGATGCAAAATTTCCTGCACGTGATGGCACACTTTAATGTTCCCTTGTTCTATATTTTCTCCTGTTTCCTATCTCTTTCAAAGGGAATGGAGAATAAAGAAGCCGATAGAGGCTTAAAACAATTCAAATATTTGCCATCAATTTAATGAACGCTCTTTTATCTCATCCCAATTCTAATTTTATTATAAAGACAGAAACAAAACACTATAGACTATTGACAATTATACAATGTATAATGTACAATTTACCTTGTACATGGAAAATTTTTGTAATGTGAGATATCGTCGTATAAAACATTTATGAATATATGCTTTGACACTTTTAACTTTTAACATGTAGAAAAAGAAAGAGACATACCTGATTCAATTTGAAGTCCGTCGATTCAGAATGGAGAAGAGTCAAAAAGGCTATGAATTGTTATTAGTATGAAGAAGAGGTAATTTGTGAGACTGAACGCGGAGGGAACCTGTAGAATTACTAGACACAGTCTGACCATTAGAGATCCCATTGACAGAACCATTGAGAGTGACAGTACTGCCGTTATTGTTTCCTTCTTCCGAGTTTCGCATTAAATTGTGACGACCATTAGTTAAAGTTGAACAGTTTCCATTGGTAGAGATTCCACTAGCACATGATACTCTCAGTTCATTCTTTGAGTCTCCAGTGGAAGTTCCACCATTTGTGTTTGTCTTTGAGCTGGTACGAAGTGGAGCATTTGAACCGCACGACGGAACAGAGGCACTGTCATTCTGTAAATATCATAAAATTTAAAAAAAAAAAAAATTAGCATTTTATTAAGTACTATTACAACAAAATATTTTTGTATAATAATTTGTCCCTGATTTCTAAAAATGAAAATTCATCATTTTTTTCTTGTACCTTTTTTTCATATTAATAATATATTAGGTACATCAAATTTTATTGTCTTTGTATCTATTTTCTAGCTTTTTCTTCTTAAAGTTTTGAATGAACACCTGACACAGAGTGTAAAAATTTGATTTGGAAACCAATTTCAGGTCCACCAAAGAAAAAAAAAGCCCCAAAGAGTTTTTCTGCATAGTTGTACAATCTATTTTCTCAATTTCCTCTCTTACATGTATGTAACATAATCCCCTTTCCTTCACTCTGCTTTGCTTTACTTTCGTTTCTTTTTCTTTTCGCTCCTCCTCTCATCATCTCAAATTTCAATTTGGATGTGCCGACTTCTCTGCAAGACAAAGTTGTTAAACATCAGGAAGGCGGTAAGAAAAAACAACAAAATTGACTTTTTTTTTCTCCCAAGTTACCGAATCCCACTATCAACAAAATACACACATACATGCATACATAGATACATGTACAATGTACAATGTACACATATGCATGTTCTAATACACCATGACGCAAAATCTTGCCACTTTTCCCTTCAAATCCAGTATCTCACGTCTCTCATGGAAAAAATCCAATTTCATTCCAAACTAAAACCTACCTAGCGAAAAGAGCTCATGTCATTCTTTCTCATCCCAGTAAAAAAATATGAGATGTCTTTTTTTACTGGAATCAAAAAGTATAATGTACGTATAAAATATTTCCTGTAGAGGCCCCTTCTTCATTTTCTTCTCGAGAACTTGTACCATCAATAACTGTACAGTGTACACGAACAGTATTCGTTTTTCCTAGTAGTTCGTTATTGCTATAATAAACCTTGCTAAAAATCAAGACTTGTGTATAAAGCCAATTGCATTCCATTGGCTATTGGCATTCTACAGTCAATTTCTTAAAAAGACTTGCAAAGTCTTTTCTCGGCTTACTTCATACATCATAAAAGTAGGACTAGTGTGCAAAAGTTCAGTTTCAAGTGCAAGTTCCCAACAGTAAGTAAGTATATAATATAATATATAATATATAGGTATTTAACACATTCATACTTCATTTCCAACTCTATAGTTTCTGGTTCCAGTAGGATAGTTTAATATTACTCTCTAGTATCTTCTAATACAATTCCTCTATATATGATTAGTCGATAGTCGATGGTCGATGGAAGACTGCATCAAAACTCCTGAAGCTCAAGACTCTAGACTGTAGACCAGGACCCAAGCCTCAGTGATATCAAGAGATTCGGATCAAAAAGTTGTAGAAACATTCCTCCTCTTCCTCTTTTTTCCCGACTCATCAATATTCTAGTCCCTCTCCTATCCTTTCACACACATCAAACTTGTAGCACACTTATACCCATCATCTATCTATCTCTCACTCCCTCTCTTCCACTCCTTGATCCTTCATGTATTATGACCAAGTTTCACACGTCGATATTATGTTGTAGATTGTAGATATTATTATTCCCATCCTGCTCTTGCCCCTCATGTTCTCATGTACTCATGTAACTACATTGACAATCCAGAAAATCCATAGTCCAAAAATAAAAAACTTTGAACTATTTCTTTCAAAGTTAAAGTCAAACATTGAGGGCTGTGAGGTACACCTAACTCATGTAGATACTAGATAATATACACACATGTATTGTGTATTGTACATCCAAATCATGTCACATTGTACAAGGTCCTAAAAACAAAAGTGAAAACAGACGAAAGATTTACTGTGAGCTGTGAGTCGACTAAAAGACAGACAGACAGACAAATAGACAGCATAGAATAATTTCCACCTTTAAACTTTAAACAGTGTACAGTACATAGCACACGACTGAAAAGTTAGGACGATATATTATCAATGTCTCAGGAGATAAAAACAAGAATGTTGAATGTTGAATGAAGAATGAATTCCAAATGCTAAATTCTGAATCTCACAAGAATCAAGAAGTAAAAGACAAAGGAAATATTTTATTGCACTACCAAAATTTATTTTACCATGTAAATTTGAAACTTTGACAATATATTTATTATGTGTATAATGCAGCATGCACACATACAATAATATAATGTAGGAACATGTGAATTCTACATTGTTAAAACTATGGGGAACAAATTAGCATCATCTTTACAATTGGACATGCATTTGTGCGTGCACTCTCTATCTGTATTCTGTATTTTGTATGCTGTATACAAGAATGCATGAATGTACAACGTACAATGAGTATCTTTAACATGTATTCAATTAAGTTACTGACTAGTTTACAACCAAGAGGAATAAGGAAGGAACATATCTATTTGAACAATGTCATAAACAACTCTTTGTACGCATCAGCTTTCAACTACTACTTTAATTTACATACTTATGAACATGTTCCTAATCGTACGTAATGTTATGTCAATTACCTATACACAAGTGTACATACACATACAAATCTTCCGTCACTGTCCGTACCACAACTATCATTTTATCATTATACTTTATACTATACTGATAAATAGACGCATATGCTCATGATATAGATATACTTCAAAGTTTTAAAGTATATCAACAATTTATCGTCAACAAAATTGCGTGCGTCATATTATATATTATATTATATTATTTTACTTTCGTTGCTACTTTATAAAATTCCATTAATCTTACTCTTTGCAAATATTGCACAAAACATCTTACTCATGAATCTAATGAATTCAAAAAATAAACATGGATGTGTATTTGTTCAAACACTCTAGACTCTAGAATCAAGACTCTAAGGTAAATTAATTTAATACTAATATATCTGATCAAATATCAAATATTTTCATTTCACTAGTACTTTTATTACGACGCATTTCATATTTCATACAATAATTAATTTTTCTCTTATTGACCATTCCTTATTTTTTCCCTAACTAACAAGAATAAAGTAAAGAAAAGAGTATAAAGAATAATAAAGGGTTTCCTTTCATCAAAACGTGCCGACACGTATAATACTTTTCAAAAGATTTTTAATCATATTATTATTAAACTATAGAGAATTGAAAAATAAGTACAAATATCTTCACGACTGCATTGTTTAATTGGGTATATAATACAGTGAAATTTTCTTAAATTCATATTATTTTCAAATGTTTATCATGAGTACATTGAGTACTGTACGTGAGGGGGTCTGTGTCTGGGTTTCCATTATTTTACTCCAATGTTCGTTATTCGTTACAAAGTAGTGGAGCATGTTGAAAATTGAAACTCACAGGAAATAAATCCTCACTAGTCATTTTCAGTCTAACAACTAATAAGTAACAAAAAAAAAGTATCAAAAACAATTTCCGAGTTGAATTACATATTACATACATAATTACGTACTTCACATGTTCATAGACTTCCTAAAAGCTGTCATCATTGTTATTGTCTATATGTGTAGTATGTAGTGAGGACTATCTCAATAAGTATATTATTATTATATATTATATGAAAAATTAACCATGTACTTTCAAGTCTCAACTGCCACTTCTAATTTACACATTTTCCGTCATTACTTTGGGTCTCACATGACTGCCTCGATCTCGTACATTATTATCATCACAGAATGATCATTATTATATTATTATTATTATTATTACTGTATGATCATCACGCCAAAAGAGTTAACTTTTCTACAATGACACAATTTCTCTCTTAATCTCAGTCTCGCTACACTCTAAACTCTACACGTCTTCATAGCCTTCATCATTGTCATCGTCTTTACTTTTTAAATGTCTTTACATCCTTTGTGCTGTTTGTCAGTAGAACCGTTCATCTTTTTTTTCTTCATATGTGTAATTTCAGGTGCAATTCCTCTACATATACAACATACATGAACAGAAGTGTATACATACAGGGTGTTTCGTTTAAAACTGCAAGGGTTTGCGCGGTCCTAAATCATAGAAGGAGTGGGCGATTTTGACAAATCCGATCAGTTT